>JABUQX010145351.1:0-7500 GCA_015478945.1 Trachelipus rathkii
GTTGTACTTCGTTCAGTTAGATGGGTGTTTTAACCGTTTCGCATTTATCGTGAAACGCTTTTCCGCGTTTTTCGTGCGCCGCTTCATTAGATGTATCCGGGGTAAAATGACCGGTTGGCCAGAATTCGGGGACCAGCCCCAAAATCGAAATATTGACCTAGAACAGTGAAACTCGGTACTCACCACCATATAGGTACTCACATCATATATGGGTTAAATAGCCGTACACAGCCTAAAGGGGGGGTCTCCGGGACCCCAAACTTAAATAAATAAAATTTCTTATTCTTTTTATGTTTATAACTTTCAAATTTACGTTTTTATATACCCTAAAGCAGTAAATCACTAAATCAACCACTATCCAACCTCCCTCCTGTCCAATCGTGATCCTATTGATCCTATTGATCTATTGATCTATTGATCTATTGATCTATTGATCTATTGATTAAGATAAAATTTTACTAAAATTGTCATGTTTACATACCCTAAATCAGTCAAGCCACCCAACCTACCCTCCTATCCAATCGTGATCTATTGATCTATTGATCTATTGATCTATTGATCTATTGATCTATTGATTAAGGTCAAATTTTTTACTAAAATTGTCATGTTTTACATACCCTAAAGCAGTAAATCACTAAATCAAACCACTATCCAACCTCCCTCCTGTCCATCGTGATCTATTGATCTATTGATCTATTGATCTATTGATCTATTGATCTATTGATTAAGGTCAAATTTTTACTAAAATTGTCATGTTTTACATACCCTAAAGCAGTAAATCACTAAATCAAACCACCCAACCTACATATCTGTCCATCTGTGATCTATTGATCTATTGATCTATTGATCTATTGATCTATTGATTAAGGTCAAATTTTTACTAAAATTGTCATGTTTTACATACCCTAAAGCAGTAAATCAGTAAATCAAACCACCATCCAAGCAACCTCCAGCCCAGTCATGATCTATTGATCTATTGATTAAGGTCAAATTTTTACTAAAATTGTAACGTTTTACATACCCTAAAGCAGTAAATCAGTAAATCAAACCACTATCCATCCAGCATCCGGCCACCCCCTGACCATCTGTGATCTATTGATCTATTGATCTATTGATCTATTGATTCAAGTCACATTTCGAGTGTCATTTTGGATAAACATAACATAAAATCAAGTTCTTTATACAAAGATCAGACAATATATGCTGACGTAACAAAGTTTTTTCACAGTAATAAAGCTTACTTAGCATCATCTGAACTATGAATATAACCCACAACGAGAAACTTAGCCCATCTTAGACAGGAATAAATGGTTAACGTTAAAAAAGTTTCACACTTAACACCAGTAAAGTAACTAACATAACATCCAAAAACGTAACTTATTCACACTTTGTCAAGCATGTCTCTAACATAACAATGTTAATTTTACATTAACATGGTGATATGTAACAAAAATTTACCATAACCGTGTGTAATTATCATACAGACCAGTGAGTATACTTACTCTAACGTAACAATGTCTTCACATTAATAAAGCTAACATGGCGTAACATGAACTATGAAAATAATGTGCAAAGACACACCTATCACATCTTACGCCCTAATAAACTGTTAACATTAACAAAGTTCCACACTTAACATCAGTAAAGTAACTAACATAACAACCAAAAACGTAACTTATTCACACTTTGTCAAACATATCTCTAACATAACGATGTTAATTTACACTAACATGGTAATAATTAACTAAAATTTATCACAACAGTGGTTAATTATCATACTGATCAACGAATATACTCTAACATAATAAGGTTTCCCCATCAATAAAGCTAACATGATGTAACATGAACTAAGAAAATAATGTACAAAGACAAACCTATCACAACTTGCACACGAATAAACTGTTAACATTAACAAAGTTCCACACTTAACACCAGTAAAGTAACTAACATGGTATGCAAAACGTAACCTAATCTTACTTTTTTCAAGCATATCTCTAACATAACGATGTTAATTTACACTAACACACTAATATTTAGCAAAAATGTATCATAACCTTGTCCGATTATCATACTGATCAACAAATATATGCTAACATAACAATGTTTTCACATTAATAAAGCTAACATAGCATCATATGAAGTAGGAAAATAATGTACAACGACGAACCTAACACAACTCACACACAAATAAACTGTTAACATTAACAAAGTTCCAGACTTAACAGCGGTAAAGTAACTAACTTTACATACAAAACGTAACCTATTTATACTTTTTTCAAACATATCTCTAACATATTAACGTTAATTGACACAGTAACATTTATCAAAAAATGTGTCATAACCATACCTAACCATCATAATACCTAACGAGTAAAGACGAATAAAGTAAAAGTTTTTAGACTTATCTCTTTTTAGACTCCGCCTCCTTTCAGAAAATACCAACTCTAAACATGAAAAATGATTTTATGCTTTAACCATTTGCATAAAGTGATGCAATACTTATTATATTTGACCCTCTGGCAGGAATACAAGCAATGTAGCAGTCGCCATTCGGTTTACGATTTAATATAAATGACACATCGTTGGGAATAACGAAACTCCTCGTGAAGCTATCAACAACAAGCGTAGAGATGCGGGGAGATGTCATCCTATCAACACAGCGAAAAACTATCCTACTGAAGAAAATAGTGTATAAACATCCCTTAAATGTAATGAGATTCTTTCGTTCAACCAATCAGAAGAAAGTAAACAAGAATACGACGTACGAATGAACCATATCAGTTCAAAAAGGGTATATATTCTCGTTCGACAACAACAACAGCAACAACAACAACAACAACAACAACAACAACAACATAGTACAAAAGATAAGTTCTTTGGATACTAACCAACGAATATGCTAACGTAACAAAAGTTTTCACATTAATAAAAACTAACATAGCATTACCAGAGCTAAGAATAATGTACAACGACAAACAACACACCATACGCACGAATAAACCACTAACATTAACAAACTTTCGCACTTAACAACAGTAAAACATAACACTTCGTCCAAATCGTAACCTATTCACACTTTTCAAGCATATCTCTGACATATCATTAATTTACATTAACATCGTAATATTTAACAAAAGTTTAGCATAAACCTGTCTAATCATCATACTGACAAAAAATATAATGCTGACGCAACAAATGTTTTACATCAACTTCGTAACATTTAACAAAAATTCATCATATCCGTCTATATATCATAATCCCCAGCGAATAATCGCAAACATAACAAGTTTTAACCAAACATAACAAAATAATAAAATTTTATCCTAACACAAAATAAGTTCTTTGAGTAAAATATCTCAGTAAAACGTAATAATTTACTGATTTTAAAAGTAAATCAGTAAAATCAGTAAATCAAACCACCCATCCCTGCAGTCCCCGACCAAGTCCCACCCATAATCTATTGAGCTATTGATTCAAGTCATATTTCAAGTATCATTTGGACAAACATAACATAAAAATATGTTCTTTATATACCAATACATACCTACGAATATATGCTTAACTAACAAAGTTTTAGCATCAATAAAGCTAACAAATCATAACAGCGACTAGGAATATAATGTACAAATGCAAACCTAACATACCTCGCGTATGAATAATCAGCTAACATCCTGAAAAATTCCCTACTGATCAAGGTAAACTAGCTAACAGGTCATACAATACTCGATATGTTCCCACTTTTCGAGCATATTAGCAACAGGTAAAGCCGTATTATCTAACAAAATCCCTTAACAAAATGACCAATCTATCAAAGATACCAACATCTTGAACTATGAATTGACACTATCTTCATCAAAGTGTCACTCGTTTCGAGTATAACATCATTTGACCTATGAATAAACGTAGACATTAGCAAAAGTCTGGGGCAAACCTAACATTATTCAACAAAAACTTAACCTAGGTTCACGTTTCTAACACATCATCGTCAGTTAACACAGTAATATCTTACAAAAACTCATCATTTCTCTAACAAATCAGTGTTATTTCCACATTGTCATAGTAATATTTAACATAACGTACTTAACTTACGAATAAACAGTTTTCATTAACCAAGAGTAACCGTTAATGAAAACTGTTTATTCGAGTAAGTTAAGTGCGTACATGCTGAAGAGGTGTAGTCCTGCGAGGATCCACGAAGGGAGTCAATAAGCAGGCTTTGGGCCTCAGCCCGAAGGGCTGAGAACCTTACCTTCGGAGGTAAGGAAGCCCGCTTACGCCAGCTGTTTTGCCTACAATTCTCAGGCTGGCTGTGTTGGCACAGGTATAACTGGTTGTGGCTGGCATTCGTGGCGTAAATATTGGCTGTGGAAATAACACGATTTAGAGGACAAGATATCGCGTGTTGGTTTTGGGCCAGTGCTGCTAATTGCTATTACGTTTATTCGCAAGGTCAAATGATGTTGCCTCTTTCGAGCAGTGTTTGCACAGGCTGAACAATTGATCAGTGGTTCTGGTGATCTTTGACCTGGGTGTCGCGTTTGATTAACGACTTTACCTGTTCGCTGTATATCGTTATGTGACCTGTTAACTTTAGTTTACCGCACGATCGGCCAAACAACTGTTATTAGATTGCATTTGTATTATATTCTGATGTGTTAAATTGTTAACTATGATGCTAAAGCTTTGTTGGTTAAGCATATATTGTATAAAAAAAAACATATTTTTATGTTATGTTTGTCCAAAATATTGCCCGAAACCATGACTGAATCAACCTTCAGCCACGCAGTAGTAGGTAGTGTTTGTTTGCTGATTTACTGATTTGCTGCAAAAATCGGCAAATTACGTTTTACTGGTCTTTTTCAAAGGCTTTATTTACATATTACATCCAGGATAAAATTTTGTTGTTTTTGTTATGTTAAGCTTTGTTCCCACTGTTCTGATGTCTGAAGATACTGAACTGAATTATGTTGAGTGTTAAATATTACGAGATGATGTAAGCTGACGTTGTCAGCATACTATTTGTCGTATGAATTAGGCTGAGTTTATAACTAAACTTTGTTAAATATTCCACGATGTTATGTAAGGCCTTTGTGATATGTCAGATATCTTCAAAAAGTTTATATATGTCCGAAATACTACTCTTCTCAAGTGCAGAAATTTATTTATGTTGCTGTCAGTCTGCATATATTGGGTTTATTATTTTCTTAGCTGGCTAATGCTGCTGTTTCATTTATTAAAATGGGTTTTTTTAAAAAAATTACGTTATCGAAATCCTCGTTCGTATTGTTGTTGTTGTTGTTGTTGTTGATGTTGTTGTTGCTGTTGTTGATGTCGGGCGCGGATATGTGCCTTTTTGAGGCTGATATGTCATTCGTACGTCGCCTATTCTTGTTTACTGTTCTGTTGGTGAACGAAAATCTCATTATTTAAGAGGATGTTTATACACTGGCTTTCGGTAGAGATGGATTTTTCGCTATTGTTGATAGGATGGGCATCCGCCATCTCCGCTGATTGTTGATAACTTCACGGAAGTTTCGTTATTCCAAGCGATGTCATTATATTGCGTCGTAAACCAGTGGCGCCTGCCGCTTGTATTCCTGCCGGAAGGAGTCAAATATGACAAGTATTGCATCGCTTTGCAAATGGCAAAGCATAAAATCATTTTCATGTTTAAGTGACATTTTCTGAAGGCAATCTAAAAAGAGATGAAGGCGTCTAAAAAAACACCCCGCACCAGCCGTCTTTACCGTTAGTATTATGATGATTTAGGTATGGTTGTTGCATTTTGATAAATGTTACTGTGTCAATGTAGATATTAACGATATTGAAACAATAACGAAAAAAGTATAAACAGGACGCATTTTAAATGCAAGTTGGTGCACACGCTGTTAAAGTCTGGAACTTTATTATGTTAACGGTTTATTTGTGGTATGTTGGGAGACTAAAATCATGCATTTTTCTACTTTCATATGATCTTTATGTTAACTATTATGTGGCTATTGTTATCGACCGCGCTATCCCGATCAGCCGCGATGTCGGTGCTAGAACCACTCGACTACCTTTCAGTGTGTAAATTCAACATCGTTATGTTAGAATATAACTGAAAAAAAAAGCAGGTAGGTTACGACCCCATATTGATTTTTACTGTGGTAAGTGTGGAGCACGGTATGTTGGCTGGCCCCATTTAAATTGACCAGCAGATTTGTCTTTGTACATTATTTTCGCTGTTACATCATGTTAGCACCAGCCCGATAAGAGAAAACTAATATGACCTCTTGATCAGTATGATAATTGGCACCCGCTGTTGACAAATTTGTGTTTCATGTTGTAACAAGTAACTATCGTTGACAAAGAAGGTAACGACGTACTGATGTTAAGATGGAGACTTTGTTATGTTAACCCAGTTATTAGAAGCGTGTCAGTTAGGTGTGTCTTTGCGATTCATGTTTTATATGTTAGCACATTAATGTGGTACCCAAGTAGTATGCTCATTGCAGGTGGTACACGATTAAATTTGTTTTCGTTAATGTAATTGCTTTGATGTTAGAAGACATAGCGGCAAGACCACGTTTTTATTGGTACTTTTACTGTGTTAAGTCTGAGCTTTGGCGATTAACAGGCCGTTGTGGAAGGCCTATTCACTGGATGCGGGCTGTTAAGCAAGCTTTGTACTGTGAAGCATTTCGGCATGTCTCTGAGCTTTATGCGAACTTGACCCACCCGCCCCCATCAAAAATATTACTCAGCTAACGACTAATCAATGAATCAGCCGATCCTGATTGGTTTGACGATTTACTGCTCAGAAGCGCCACAAACGTTACATTTTAGTGACCTTAATCAATGGATCAATAGATCATGACAGACTGTAACTGGATGTTGATTTGTTGCGCAGAAATTTGTGAACGTTTAGTAAAGAGGCGGGCCTTGCCAGCAGATCAGCAGATCAGCAGATCAGTAGATCAGCAGATCACGATTAGTAGTATTTGTTTGTTTACTGCCCAGGAAACCGTATAAAACATGACAGTACCAGTGACGCTTATCAATAGATCGAACAGATCGATAGATCAGTAGATGTCGATCAATAGACACGACGTTAGTATTTATTTATTGTTGGCAAACATGACAGTATCTGACATATCAATAGATCAGCGTCAGTAGATCGGTCAATAGATCAATGAATCAATAGATCACGATTGGATAGGAGGTGGGGGCAATTGGCTGACTGGGGCCCCTGACACAGAAGGCGTAATAAAACATGACTGCCTGTGCGTGACATGATCAATAGATCAGTGATCAATAGATCAATAGTCTGTTGAACGGGAAGACAGACGTGAGTTGTTTAGTATTTACCGTAAGCATCATTTGAAGTTACTGCTTATAAAAAAACAGAAACTCGACGGCTGAGATCCAGGCTGTGCGGCCCAACCCGCGCTGTGTTATATGGTGTATACCGGTTTCATCGTTCTTCGTTTGAACCGCCCGACATCGTCATTACCGGTC
>JABUQX010145351.1:10000-15000 GCA_015478945.1 Trachelipus rathkii
TTTTATTTTCTTTATAATTCTAAAGTATTTTATTAATATTTTTATTATTTTTATTTCTTTTTATTAAATATTTTTTGTTATAAAATATTATTTATTATGTATAGTATTTAAACATTTTTTTATAAACATAGTATTTAAAAATAATTTTATACTCTAAATTCACTAATATGATATCCGCCAATTACTTTGGGCACGGGTTAGTCCTATTTTTAATGTTAAAAGCGTTATTTAAGTAGCGGCTATTCTGCCCTTTTTTTCAATTTTGCATAATCTTATATATTTATTATGTAATAATTTCATTTATTTGACCAACTATCGCAAAAAAAATAAGAATATTATCGTAACATTATGAAATTTGCAAAAATAGATAGTTTCTAAAATGTCAACTCGTGCTGAGCACGAGTAGCACGAGTGCAGAAGTCGCCTCTGATATATATATATATATATATATATATATATATATATATATATATATATATATATATATATATATATATATATATATATATATATATATATATATATATATATATATATATCCTCTCTCTCTCTATACTATCTATATATATTTATATATATATATAGGGTATATATATATATATATATATGTATATATATATTTATAACTACTAACGCTATCTTTGCTAACATATATATAACAACAACCTTATATATATATATATATAGTAACCTTATATATATATATATATATAAATATATGTCCATTATCTCTGTCCCATGAAGCTGAAATCAATTTTTTTTCCATAGTTACATTATCGAACAAAATGTAGAACGGCGAGAAGAGTTTGAACTATTTTCATATTTATTTATATAACTTTTATTTTTTTTGCTTTAGTGGGAAGTGTCTTAAGAGTGTGTAGAAAGTATAACAGAGATGTTTCTCTCTTGCTTGGAGAACTACATTACATTTACTTTCCCTTTAAAACCAAGATTTATAAATCTTCGTTTAATTTTGATTGTTTGATGCTGCCTTAAGAAATTACTATAGTCTTCAAGCTACAGGAAATGATACAATCTTTATTAAATCTCGAAATCGTGTGAAATTTATTCTCCATGACACTAAAAAATCTTTCCTTCCTAAAAAAAAATGCAATAATTTTTCTGATTCCTCTTCTTCACATACCATCTGGCATGTCAATTCTATCTTTGATTCGTCTGACAATACCACTGCTGTCTTAATTTTATCAAAAGTTGAAAACCTTTGCCTCTAATTCAACCTTAAACAAGTTCGTAGATATATATCCTTCTCCACCTCTCTCCTACTCATTGTAATTTCTTTTAAAGATAAATTTTGTTCTCACTAAGTTTTATAATGAGCATGGTCCTGACGGTATTCCTCCTGAGGATTTTCAAACTTGTTCTTCCGAGCTTGCATCTTCCTTTTTGGTAAATTGTTTTGTGTACTCCTATCATCTTTAGACTTTCCTTTATATTAGAAGGGTGTGTTCATTTAGTCTGTGCCGAACAAAGGGAACCTTTCTGAATCCTTAACTACAACACATTCTCTCTCTCTCTCTCTCTCTCTCTCTCTCTCTCTCTCTCTCTCTCTCTCTCTCTCTCTCTCTCTCTCTCTCTCTCTCATCTTTTCTCTCATCCTTTCGTTTTAATCTCTATTCTTTCCAAAGTTTTCAAATCTGTCCTTAAGGAGAGGATTTAGAAACATTTTAAATTTTCTAATGTCATCTCAGATCGTAGGTATGGCTTTCACTTCTCTCATACTCTTTTGGTCGTCTGGTATTCTGTATATTTAGTGAATCCTTTTCAGTGACACAAGGCATCAAAACCCTTTGATAGAGTCTGGCTCAAACCTTTGATTTATAAACTTTTCTCTTACGGTATATATTCTTCTCTTTGATTTATTTTCCGGTCGCCTAACAGCTGTTATTGTATCTGACCATCGTTTATCCATTAAGACAATCAACAATGGTGTTCCTCTGGGGTTCTGTTCTATTGCCAACTTTTTGGTTTATTTTTCCATTTCATTAACGATCTTCTTCTGTCTGTCTCTATCTCCACCCTTATGCCGAAGACTCAGCCCTTCATTACTCATTCGATTTTGAAAAAAGGCCCATTCATTAGCAAATATACTAATGCTAGGAATTAGACCTTGAAACAACTAACCTCTGATCTATCTCGCATCTCCAATTGGAGCAAAGAAAGCATTGCAATTTTTTCTATTCCTCAAAAACCAGTTTTTTCCTACATCTATTCAACATAATCATCCACACAACTGTAACACCTTCTTCTAAAACGCACAACTCAATCCTTTCACCTATTCTTACTCTCTCTTCTCTCTCTCTCTCTCTCTCTCTCTCTCTCTCTCTCTCTCTCTCTCTCTCTCTCTCTCTCTTTCATTAAACAAGCTTTTAAGAAGTTGGTGTTCTAATGAGTGTTCGGAACTTCTTCACCCAACCTATTTGCTTGCTCTGGACAGGAACGTTATTCGCACTTGCAGGGTAGGTCCACAAATACAGTTTTCCTTGAAAGGATGGGGGGGGAGGGTCTAGAGTATTTTGGTTTTTAAACTCCCCCTGCCCTCCCCTGCCTAGTCTCAAATCTCTCTTTTTTAGCCGTCGAGCTGTTGCAATAATCTCCTGATGTCGCCCCTATTACAGTGGACGCCTGTTTTTTAAGTTCTCTTATCGCATAACACTGCCTTTGAGGAGAGCTCATACAGTTCGTCTTTTCTTTGTACAACTCTCTAACCTCAGACATAACCGCTAATCTCATTCTTACATGCGTTCAACTTGTCAATTTTGAAACACTTTCATCTTGTATAATCCTCACTTCTTACTACTGGTATACGCATATATATATATATATATATATATATATACATCTATCTAAGAATATGAGTTATATATATATATATATATATATATATATATATATATATATATATATATATATATATATAGAGCGATATATATAAACTGGTTATATCTAGAAATTTTTCTATCGAATATTTTCGTTCTTATATATATATATATATATATATATATATATATATATATATATATATATATATATATATATATAGTTATATATATATATATATATATATATATATATATATATATATATATATATATATATATATATATATATATATATATATATATATATATATATATATATATATTTATATATATATATATATATATATATATATATATATATATATATATATATATATATATATATATATATATATATATATATATATATATAAAGTGTGGATGAATCTCAAATATTAAATTCTCTAAGAAAAATGGGAATAATTTATATAAATTACTAAAATCATCATACCTAAATTGTTAAATTTGATCGCCTGACTGAGAGTGAGCAAGTCCGAGATAACATCTTCATGGGGTTTCCAATATTTCAATGTTTGTAGAGAAGGGCAAATCCAGTATGTGCTTTTATCTCCAATAATATTTTTCAAGTAGGTTTTAGAAGTCTTAATGTTGAAAGCTTCTTTCTACTGTAACAGTAGACATGGGTAAATTGCCAGTATTTGCAACACGATGTAAATATTTGAAATTGTGATTGCGAACAAGAAACTAGTCCGTCTCTGCTGTTTTGGACGATCTGTAATTTTGAAGCCATTTCAACTTCCATAAATCCCATTCTGCTTTTACTAAATCTTCAATTGTGCTTTCGAGATCTTCCTTGTATGAAATGTTACACAATATTTTATCTTCTCATATGGTACATTACACCTGCTCGGTATGAAAAATTGCAAGGAAGATATAATTTCTTTATGATTTAAAAACCTCTCTCCTAATGCTGATATTAAATCATCCAAAATTCTTTAAAAAATGAATGTGCGATATTAAATCTGTGGGTTGGAAGAAGGAATGTTGTATATGTTGCATTTTCTTTGATGGCTTCAAGTTTAGTTTTAACTAAAGGACTTACGAGATTTCTTCCTGACTGTGAAGAATTATATAAAATTAATTTAACCTCTGCACTTTATATTATTAACAGATATGATGCTTAAATTTTTTTAGTGTCTAGAAAATTTTGGGGTATGGCCCCCTGGCCTGCCTAAATACGCTACTGTATATATATATATATATATATATATATATATATATAGTTAGGTATATATATATATATATATATATATATATAGTATATATATATATATATATATATATATATATATATAAAATTCAGCCCAGATGCGGGTATATAATAATTCTTTTAGCATGCGAATCCCTAATCATATATTAAAATATTTAGAATACGTACTCGATTGGTACCAAATTTAGTTAATATATATGCCAAAATTAATAGCAAATTTAGTTAAAATATGTATCAAATTAGTACGAAATTAAGTACGAGGTGAAGTAATTGTTGGCAACAACAACTTGTTCCTCTAAATGGCAACTTGTGTTTCACTCGAGTTTAAAATAATGGCATCCTTTGAGTATTATTACGATAATAATTAATCACAATTAAGGGTGATTTGGCAACATTGTCGTTTCCCTTAACATTCATCACAATTAAGGATGATTTGGCAACATTGCTGTTTCCAGAACATCCATCACGAAAGGTACTTTTCGTATTTTTTTTTAATATTTGTCAGCCACTAACATCTTTTATGGTATAATATTTTAATATATTGAGAGCAATTAATCCAAAGCTGGATATATATATATATATATATATATATATATATATATATATATATATATATATATATATAAAGTATATATATATATATATATATATATATATATATATATATATATATATATATATATATATATATATATATATATATATATATATATATATATATATTTATATATATATATATATATATATATATATATATATATATATATATATATATATATATATATATATATATATATATATATATATATATATATATATATATATATATAGGGTGTCTCAAAATAATGTACTAACACTTTGAAAGACTATACAAACTTTATTTATGAACA
>JABUQX010145351.1:20000-27500 GCA_015478945.1 Trachelipus rathkii
GTCTGTGAACACACACACACACACACACACACACACACACACACACATACACACACACACACACACACACACACACACACACACACACACCCACACACACACTTAATAAAAATAAGAAGGAGAAAATTACACGGACCAAAAAGTAGTAAATCTTTGGTCAAAAAAAAAAAAAAAAATTGGGAAATATATTTCAATTCCTTAAAAGAAATTAACTAACAAAAATGTTTTTCAATGACTTAATAACGAAGAAATAGAGTTTATAATTTATTTTCTTATATATATATATATATATATTATGAGAAAGTATATATAGATATATAGATATATATATATATGTTATATATATATATATATATATATGTATATATATATATATTATATATATAGATATATAGATATAGATAGATAGATGGAGGATGATGATATATATATATACTTATATATTAATACTGTAGATAGAAAGAAAGTAGATAAAAAGATACACTATACAGAAAGATACATACTTACAGTATGAAAGTAGAGAGAGAGAGAGAGAGAGAGATATATATAATATATATATATATATATATATATATATATATATATATATATATATATATATATATATATATATAGAGAGAGAGAGAGAGAGAGAGAGAGAGAGAGAGAGAGAGAGAGAGAGAGAGAGAGAGAGAGAGAGAGAGAGAGAGAGAGAGAGAGAGAGAGAGAGAGAGAGAGAGAGCTTGTAACATCTTTATCTATCGAAACCGATTTCATAAATATTCTTAATTCAAAAGTGAGTTATAATAATGAATCAATTATAATAGGGTCGATTAGATGAAGGCCACAATTTGTGTTTCAGCTGACGAAGATTGAAATTCTCAAAGTCGTGAGTTTGTTTTCAAACTGCAGTCGAAATCCGCGGTAATTTCAATACAATTTTTTTTATGAAGGATGATGATAAATGATCGGCAGGGGCATCGGCAGTTTAATAACAACATCATAAATGATTAACAATGACCTTATAGTCAAATATTGATGAGAAAAAAACAGTGAAATCATGACCACAATAATGGTGAGGGACAACATTATTAACATGTAATTGACATTGAAAGTATACGGTTAGTTAAGTTACTGAATTGCACTGCACAGCACCAGCGGGATGTTGAAAATGTGTCTTACTGTACCGTAGTGCACATACAGGTGTGTAGTTCAACCTTAGTTGAAGCTACTCGTATAAATGCTACCAGAAACAACAAAAAATAAAAAAAATAAGCAAAAACTTTACTTGGACAGCAAAACACCACCCATATATATATATATATATATATATATATATATATATATATATATATATATATATATATATATATATATATATATATATATATATATATATATATATATATATATATATATATATATATATATATATATATATATATATATATATAATAGTTAAATAGAAAAGTCAAGAATAGTTAAAATAGAATAGTTAAGCGAGCTCGTCCCAGTAAAAAAAAAATCGCCCTAGGGCCCTAGTATCTCGTCAATGTGAGGTTCATCCCTTGGGCCAGGTTCACAACCATACCCCCCTCACAAAATCCCGCCATTCATTCCTATTATTCACCTTTCTTCTCGAATCTTCCAGATTCACATTCCTTTTCTTCGGATATTCCTTTAATGGCTGAATCAAGTTTTTCTTCGGTCTCCCAGCCGATCGATTCCCAGGACACTCACCACTATACAACTGTATATGACTAAACCACCTTAATGGAATCTCGTTTATTCTCTTATTTACGCCTTTCTTCACAACACACAACTTCTTAATATGTTCATTCCTCATTCTATCAATTCTTCTCACACCTAACACGACCCGAAGATTGTCCATCTGAACTGATTTTACCTTGGATGTATACCTCTTATTCCATACCATAGTTTCACTACTATACATTAACACAGGTAACAACATACCTTCACGCAAAACCCTAGCGCACTCAAGATTTAGTTCCTTTATATCCAACAAGAGATTTAATTGCACAAACTGCCTTCCTACAATTCACAACTCTCCTACTACACTCTGTATCATCTGTTAACTTTTCATCCAACATATATCTTACATGTTTAAACTCAGAAGCTTGTGTCAATTGCTCACCCTCCAACATGGCTTCACCGATGACTTTCCGCACTCATTATCACAATCTTATTTTTATCTACATTTACTTTCAAATATATATATATATATATATATATATATATATATATATATATATATATATATATATATATATATATATATATATATATATATATATATATATATATATATATATATATATATATATATATATATATTTATAGGCCGAAATCACTTCGACAGTCATAGCATGGGGGTAATTAGAGCACTTTCCTCGTAGTTGGTTTATTATGATAGTTAGATAAACAATACAAAGATGATTTTCATTAAACAATGGATGAATAATGGATGGGCATATATCAACGTTAGCACTATTATGAATTTCACAGACTAACTAATAAGATAATGCACTAATTCCCTATCCTAAATAGACCTGCCGGCCTTTTGTTAACTCTAACAATTTACGTAGGGCATCCTCTCACTATGAGGGTTGCCACGAGACTCCCGGGCATGATTCGGTGGCGTCCTATGTGGACCCAGGCACCAATCATAACCCTCGTTCGTTTGGCATTCTTTTCCTCCGCGGAAGAAAAGAGGCACCAAACATTAGACTTTCAAATAATGTACATAGTGTAAGTATGAAGTAGGCCACCATTATTGCAAAGTGATATGCAGGAGGTTTGCAATAGCCTCTTACAGAGATGCATACACTCTAAGACACTGCATGCTATTGTCTTACAAAGATTCCCTACCGTAATTTTCACCTTAGACTGGTGGCCCTCGAGTGCAAAAAAGGATTGTCGGACTCAGTAAATCAAGGTGACGCCTTGATTTCTGTATCCCCCGACATCCTTTCTCACACCCAACCTTTCTGATTAATAATTAACATAATGGAGGAAAGAGGTAGGAAAGGATATGAAACACTAAATAGAAAGAGAAAGAAAATATCATAAAAATAAGAGCTCGTAAAGCGACCATTTCAATTACATTGTAATCTTCGTCGGGATACCTGTTTCTTCTATATTTTTGTTTCAATTTTCCAACCTTTTTTTTTGTCGTTCAAATCGTTTCTCGTCTCGAACTCACTTTCAATGTCACATTCTCAGAGGTGAAACTAATGTCTCCACCGTTTGATTGCTTGCAATTGGAACCTTGCCGGTAAGAGGGGTTTCTTATTAACCTTGCGTTTTCAAATGCAGTTAAGATCCACTCATTTCACACCTGCGAATCTTCCCTTTGAATGGTAGAGTTCAAAATGATATTCCATTTCTGCTTTCTCCTATGTTTTATTATCAATTCTATTTTGGAGGTTGTTTGGAAGCTTTGCTCTGATTGGTCAATTGGCTTATGGGAGGACCAATCATAGGGTCCGTATGAGAACTGTTGTTGTTGTTGTCGTTTCCCAATAGAGGGCGCTTACTGGGTGACGGGCACGGAGAGATCTTGGTTGAGGTTTGAAGGAACGTTTGTCCTTTTAAATAGCGAGAGTGTTGCCTTTTGATGGTCGATTATTTTCTTTTCTTCGTAGATGCTTACATTCTTAATATTTTTCTGATCATTTTAATATTACAAGAAAGGTTTTAGACTACGAGAAATAGGTGTTTGAAAAAAAGAAAATGGAGTCTTAATATTATCATGCGACATAAATTTGGATTATAAATTTATAATTTTTAAAATGTGCTTTTTGCTAGACAGTTTAGAATTTGCATTTCTTCCTACGCTATTGCGCTCGCGCGGTTTGCATGTACATTAATATAATTGTGGCAGGTCTCGTTAAGAGCTCTGTTTGCTTTGACAAATGTTTTCTTTAATAAAATTTTAATCAGCTTTGATATAAAAAAAATATATATAATTTTCTCTAAAATATAGAATAAATTACTGAATGTATTCGATTTAGGAAATGATATAAAAAAATTGTTTAGTTTCCTCTATAAAAATGCAATATATTTTTAGAAATATTTTAGTGACCCATTTCGATTACATTTTCTATCGTTCTGAGGATTCGTACCGTAGGGGCTTTTTATTCCTCGAACTATCAATTTTGAAAAGTCGTTCAAAATAAATCACAGTATAATTTTCAGCAAATACATTGATCACCGAAGAAACTTTCTAATTTCTAATAAGATCCTAATCCTTCAACATAATAGTTATATTTGATGGTAATTTATTCTTTTATTTTTAATAAATTTTTAAGACTCTCATGATGGATTGAGATTTATTGAAAGGCGGACAAGATATCACGAAAAAAAGGAGATTCAAATTTTGGGAAACAATGGCAACTCCGTCCTTCCAATTCATGACTTTGGAATTTCAGTGTCCTTGTCTCCGCAATTTTCCTCTACTTTGTTCGAAAACAGCCTGTTTACTTCGTATATCATAACGTAAGAAATATCGGCTTAAAATTTTGTTACAGACCGACTTTTCCAACAGATGACTCGTCAGCCTTCGTTGGTCGAGCGGCCTCCATGGAAATTCCCACCGACACTCTTCCGTCATCATATATATAAATAAAAAAAATTTTCTTTTTAAACTCTCTTTTGATATTATGCCTAGCAACATGTCTTTAAATTAATTGAATTATGAATTGAATTGAAGTAATTTTCATTTTAAATTTATTGTTTACTTATTTTGATCTGTATTAAATAACATTTTGGGTGTTTTGCATATTTATTTTATCTAGCGATCGATGGCAACTCAACGGTGGGAGTCATTGGTTATTTGAAATTTTTAGCTACAAGAAAATCCTTTCAGGAATATCCTATAATAATTATCATATATAAATAAATGTATAATTTTCATGCAACAAGAGATAATAGAATCATAAGATAAAAACCTTACCAATTTTTTTTTTGGAAACCTTTATTTTACATTTTGCCGTTTTTGGCTTTATATTTTGATATAACATTTGTATGATTCGTAATGTTTTTAACTTGATCATTTTTATCGAAATTTTAGTTGTTATTTTTAAAGCAAGATGGCGCATGCTATGCCATTCACAGAGAGATTTACGGGTGTCCTTTACACAATATCACAATTTATTCCTACATAGGAATCACAATTTTTTTCATTTTCTTGTCATTTTTCATCGTTTGTATTTTTATCACTATCGATTTTGTTGTTCTTATTTTTATTTTTATTTTTCTATTATTATTATTATTATTATTATTATTATTATTATTATTATTATTATTATTATTATTATTATTATTATTATTATTAGTAGTAGTAGTAGTAGTTTTTGATTTCAGATTTAAATTGTTTTTATTTTTATTCATTGATATATTTGTTTTTTTTTTTTTTTTTTTCACCGTTTGTTGTTCTACGTTGAATTTTTAAAGTAATTACCCCCACTTGGAGGGGAAAGAGGGGGATTGTAGGTTCTTGGGTAGCAGTGGTCTTCTTTCTCTCTTTTTTTTTTTTTTTCCGAAGTGTGAGGAGGATTTTTGCTGTTGCCAACTGCTGTTCTTTGTTTTTCTGTTTATTTTCTAAATCTCGATTTCGTACACAGCATTGGCCATGTAAGCGAGGGTGTGTATATTTACACATGATGAGATTTTGTGGAGATGTTCATATACCGTTGGAGGCAGACTTTTTAGAAAAAATTCTTTCACCAAAGTAGGTTCTCTATTGAGGAGATTTTGCGCGTTTACTTCACCGATGGTCTCCCTCAAACGAGAAAGGAATTGGCTTGGGAGCTCGTTGTCGCGTAATTTTATTTGTGTGACGTCAGGTAGGTTTTGATCTTCTGACAGGGAGTAGGTTCTTTTGATTGTTTTCAACAATTCTTCATAGGTGTTATTTTTGATTGGGATTTTGATCGTGGCTAATAACTGAATGGGGAGCTTCGGCGCTATTAATCTTAATTTTTCTTGGTCACTTTTTATTTTATAAAGCTTAAAAAGATTGATTACCGCTCTCAGCCAAATTTGTACATCATTTTCAAGAAAATTTGGAAGTGTGATTGAATGTACAAACTTGCTTTGTGTTTTGCGGGAAGATGGCGGGGCGATTTTCAACTCAGCCTCTGAGGAAGAAGCGGATGGGCCTGCGTCACCATGCGAGGGGGAAATTCTTTGGGGGAATCGAGTTTCCCTCCTCCCTCTTTTTGAAGTGTTCTTCGCCTTAGTTTTAAGGCTTAACTTTTTAACGGATGCCATTTCTATGGTCTTGTTGTTACGGACTGCTTTTGAGTCACTGTTTAGGCGTTGATTTTAGGCCTAAATCGAGAGCTTGGGTTTGAATTTTTCGCTTTCGAAGTAATAACGACTTTATTCACTTATTTTAATGATGTTAATAAGAACTTTATTCTTCACGTTATTACTTTGACTCAAATAATTTATTCACTTTATCTAACTACCAATATTTTAAGCACTACTGACGAGGAAGTACCGGTTTTTTTTTTTTTTTTTTTTTTTTCAATAATTAATGTATCTGACTCCAATTAGGGGGTTTTGCCCCCTGTCGCTCCGGGGTTTCACCAAAATGACGTCTAGGCCGAAATCACTTCGACAGTCATAGCATGGGGGTAATTAGAGCACTTTCCTCGTAGTTGGTTTATTATGATAGTTAGATAAACAATACAAAGATGATTTTCATTAAACAATGGATGAATAATGGATGGGCATATATCAACGTTAGCACTATTATGAATTTCACAGACTAACTAATAAGATAATGCACTAATTCCCTATCCTAAATAGACCTGCCGGCCTTTTGTTAACTCTAACAATTTACGTAGGGCATCCTCTCACTATGAGGGTTGCCACGAGACTCCCGGGCATGATTCGGTGGCGTCCTATGTGGACCCAGGCACCAATCATAACCCTCGTTCGTTTGGCATTCTTTTCCTCCGCGGAAGAAAAGAGGCACCAAACAATAGACTTTCAAATAATGTACATAGTGTAAGTATGAAGTAGGCCACCATTATTGCAAAGTGATATGCAGGAGGTTTGCAATAGCCTCTTACAGAGATGCATACACTCTAAGACACTGCATGCTATTGTCTTACAAAGATTCCCTACCGTAATTTTCACCTTTATATATATATATAAATATACAGCATATATATATATATATATATATATATATATATATATATATATATATATATATATATATATATATATATATATATATATATATATATATATATATATATATATATATATATATGAACACCATGGGAAAAATTTCTGGGTTGGGGGTTTAGGAAATTTTTTTGCACGAGAGCTTCCACATATATCGAATTTTTATCGATTTGCATCTGCAGGTCACCTAACAGGAGAATACATGTATAAGTAGCTTTGCTGGTTAAGCAGATGTTATTCTCAGAATTTTATGCTTGATATGATAAAATTTTATTCAAAGCTCAAACCGCATGAAAT
>JABUQX010145351.1:35000-38793 GCA_015478945.1 Trachelipus rathkii
AAGTCCTACGTAGGTGAAGAAAAGTTTACCCAGTAACTAACTGTTGATTGAAAGAAACTTATTTCAATCTAACTGTGGAAAAGAAACAATTTTCCAATCACTTAACCACTTACCGTCACCTGTCTACTGATTTCACTCAAGTAAGTTGTTTTTTGTTTCTTTTCATATTTTTTAAGGGTGCATTTCTCCATCTGCGTAATATCAAGTAAATTTAAATTTATCACAGTTTAAGGAGCTAACTAAACTACCTATGCATAAAAATGTGTATTTGACTCATCTTAAAATTAACGAGGAGAGTACATAATTTTTATATTTTGGAAAATTGTTCTTACAAATTTTGCAATTTAGTAAGATAATTTCTTTAAAATTTTGCAAATTTTGAAATTATTTTGGAAAAATTGTTTCCTTACTTTCGTATATTTCTTGCCAGTTTGAATATTTGACATAAGTTCTTTTGCTAAATTTGAAATTTGCTCTCATATTTATTTAGCAATTTTGAAACCTTTTTCGTATATTTTTTGAGTTAAAATTCTTCGTATTTGATAAATACTTTATTAATATGGCCTTTAGTATCTAGTGAGTAAAATTCGAGCTATTTTTTTTTGGCATAAAGAAATTTTTCGCTATATTTAAAGTGCTTATTTGCTAGGTTATATATTTACAAATATATATATTGAATTTTGATGTCCTGGGTTCGCTTATTTATTTAAACGGTTGTGTCAACTTTCGTTCGTTACACACTGTGCTTTACTCCTCAAACACAAACGCCGGACCAACATATTGCATATTGCATTTTAATAATCTTTATTGTGCAGTTGCGAAGGTGTTTTGCATATTGCATTGCTTCAGCAATCTTTATTGTGCAGTGTTGAGTTGTAAACGCATAGTGGTTCAAACGGTGCGGTGCTGTGCGGAACGGTGCGGTACAGTTCTGGTGCTGTGCGGAACGGTGCGGTACAGTTCTGGTGCGTGCGAAACGGTGCGGTGCGGTGCAGTGCGGAACGGTGCGGTGCAGTTCTGGTGCGTGCGAAATGTGCGCAGTTCATTTCAAGAGTGCGCATTTGTTTTCGCACCTGCGCTGTTTGTTCAATTTAAACGTGCGCAGTTCATTTTAAGAGTGCGTATTTGTTTCCACACCTGCGCTGTTCACTTATACGTGCGCAATTGACTTTGTGCTTGTTTTCTCGTGCGCACTTAACTTTGTAGCTGCTTCTCGTGTGCGCAGTCAACTTATACGTGCGCAATTGACTTTGTGCTTGTTTTCTCGTGCGCAATTGACTTTGTAGTTGCTTCACGTGTGCGCAGTCAACTTATATGTGCGCAACTGACTTTGTGTTTGCTTCATACGTGCGCAGTGACTTCGTATTGGCTTCACGTGTGCGCAGTCAACTTATACGTGCGCAATTGACTTTTTGCTTGTTTTCTCGTGCGCAATTGACTTTGCAGTTGCTTCACGAGTGCGCAGTCAACTCATACGTGCGCAATTGACTTTATAGTTGCGCAGTTCATTTCATATATGCGCAGTGACTTTGTATTGGCTTCACGTGTGCGCAGTCAACTTATACGTGCGCAATTGACTTTGTGTTTGCTTCATAGGTGCGCAGTGACTTGTTTTTCGTGTGCGCAGTCAACTTATACGTGTGCAATTGACTTTGTGCTTGTTTTCTCGTGCGCAATTGACTTTGCTTCACGAGTGCGCAGTCAACTCATACGTGCGCAATTGACTTTATAGTTGCGCAGTTCATTTCATATATGCGCAGTGACTTTGTATTGGCTTCACGTGTGCGCAGTCAACTTATACGTGCGCAATTGACGCTTGTTTTCTCGTGCGCACTTAACTTTGTAGCTGCTTCTCGTGTGCGCAGTCAACTTATACGTGCGCAATTGACTTTGAGTTTGCTTCATAGGTGCGCAGTGACTTTGCAGTTGCTTCAAGTGTGCGCAGTCAACTCATACGTGCGCAATTGACTTTATAGTTGCGCAGTTCATTTGTGTTTGCTTCATACGTGCGCAATTGACTTTGTGCTTGTTTTCTCGTGTGCAATTAACTTTGTAGCTGCTTCTCGTGTGCGCAGTCAACTTATACGTGCGCAATTGACTTTGAGTTTGCTTCATAGGTGCGCAGTGACTTTGCAGTTGCTTCACGTGTGCGCAGTCAACTTATACGTGCGCAATTGACTTTGTGTTTGCTTCATTCATTTGTGTTTGCTTCATACGTGCGCAGTGACTTTGTAGTTGTTTTTCGTGTGCGCAGTCAACTTATATGTGCGCAATTGACTTTGAGTTTGCTTCATAGGTGCGCAGTGACTTTGCAGTTGCTTCACGTGTGCGCAGTCAACTCATACGTGCGCAATTATAGTTGCGCAGTTCATTTCATATATGCGCAGTGACTTGGTAGTTGCTTCACGTGCGCAATTGACTTTGTGTTTGTTTCACGTGGGCGAAATTGATTTATGTGATATTTTTCTGCGCTGTTGACATTTTTTTGCACTTTGATTCTTCAGTGCGGTTTTCTCAGGCGCAGTTGATATTTTTCTGCGCTATTGATATTTTTCTGCGCTGTTGACATTTTTTTGTGCTTTTGACTCCGCAGTGTGTTTTTTTTTTGGGCGCAGTTGATATTTTTCTGCGCTATTGATATTTTTCTGCGCTGTTGACATTTTTTGATTCTTCTGTGCGGTTTTCTCAGGCGCAGTTGATATTTTTCTGCGCTATTGATATTTTTCTGCGCTGTTGACATTTTTTTGTGCTTTTGACTCCGCAGTGTGTTTTTTTTGGCGCAGTTAATATTTTTCTGCGCTGTTGATATTTTTCTGCGCAGTTAGTTTCCCAGGGTTTATTAGCTGCTCTAGTAGCCAGTTGGGAAATATTCACACTACTTCACATTTAAATATAATTTGTTCACGATGGATATCTTAAACGATTTAGACTTAAAGGTCACAGAGGAGTTCTCAAATGAAAGACCTGCGTCTTCTTCGGATGAAACAACAGCTAGTTTAAAAGCAACATTACAGGGTGAGCTGAGTCCCCTTCGAATGAAAAGGGGTGTTTTAAGAAGAAAGCTTACTTTATGCTGCAAACATTTCCCTGAAAAGGGTGATGATACAGAGTCACCTACCCTCATCGACCCTGTTGTTATCAAAACAATTTTCGACAAGGTGACCTCGATTATCTCGGACATTAAGGCTCAAGATACTCTGATCGAAAACCTATTAATAGGGGCTGAGTACACCAAGTTCGACCAATCGCTTCTAGACGAAGAGATTTCCGCCACTGATGCTTACCACATAAAAGTGGCTCAAGCTCTTCAACTGTTAAGAGTCGAATATGGATATGAAATCGAGTCTCGAGGATCTTCTGATGCCCTTTCTGATAATGAGAGAGCAGCTTCAAATTCGAACAAAACATGCTGTGAACACTCCAAGTCTTTTCCCATGCAGCCTTTTAGCCTGAAGATCCCAGCCCTAAAATGCGGAGATTTTTCAGGCGAGAAGGACAAGCACTCCTTTCGTTCCTTCCTGCAGGAGTTCAATAATGTGTATGGGGGGAGGAAGGACTTGTCACAAGCCGTTAAGTTGCAGTATCTCAAGTCCCATTTAAAGGGATATGCTCTCAGAGACATTGAGCATTTGACGGGTACGGATGAGAACTATGAAGTTGCCTTGTCCATTTTAAAAGAACATTATTTGGACAAGGCCTTCATTATTGATTCTATTTTCCATGAACTGGACTCATCACCGCCTCTGGACGGGAAGCAACTTGAAACGGTCAGATCCTTTATTTTAAAAGTTCG
>JABUQX010145352.1:0-5000 GCA_015478945.1 Trachelipus rathkii
AATTGTACTTTAAAACAATTCAGTTTGGGTCTTTATCAGTTTTATTTATCGTAGAGGAAACCTTTCTTGTTTTCATTTTATCCCTTCAATATATATATATATATATATATATATATATATATATATATATATATATATGGACAAAGTAACTTAACGGCCACACGGAACAGGAGGAGTCTGATCAAAAATTCACAGGTAGCATCTATGATACATAAATAGATGTTCAAGATGAAATGATTTTTGTTCACAGGGGTGAAATTGGGATGAGGATTAGGTTATTTTAGAGGGGACTGGAGCCGGAGTCGGAGCCACAAAAAAAGATGCTGATATGAAAAATACAAAATTAAGTAATTATTAATTTTATTACTACATTATATATATATATATATATATATATATATATATATATATATATATATATATATATATATATATATATATATATATATATATATATATAATATATATATATATATATATATATATATATATATGATATTTGATACAAAAAAAAAATGAAAATTTGCATCATTGTAACATCTTTTCATCAAAAATTGTCAAAGCTGAAAATTACAAAGCCATTTTTATTCAAGGAAGCATCTTCAACAGGCCTATCACGTACACGTAGTGAAACATTATCATTGCATTTTTTATGAAATATTTTAAGGATAATTAAAATTGTAAATATTACACAAATATTTGACACAATCTCATTACTCTTAAAAGTAGTAATAAAAAAATTGATTCATTGAAAAAAAAAATTTCATGACTGCTTTCTGCCATCATTTCCTTTGTTTACATTTTTCGTAGAATAAATTTTCAGTTGAATACTGGAAATAACGAATCTTGGAATTTGTCAAAAAATTCTTATGTTTCGGTGAGAATATTCTCAGATTTTTCTTAAAAATTTGACCAAAACAGGCTGGGTTGTTTTTAGACGTTCTTATTTTCATCAGAAATTCTGTAGAATATTACCCGAAAGCAAAACAACACAGATTAATCTCTGATCTACATAACCACCAAAGAATTTAATGGCTTTATATGCCTCTTAATAGAACAAAAGTATCATAATTTTTTTCCATTTTTTTATCAACAAAAGTTTGGTTCCGGAATTGGAACATTGCTAGGATCTAGTCTCAGAAAAAAAAAAAAAAAAAAAAAAAAAAAAATTTCACTAAAAATCTTGGTATATTTTAATTTCAATAATGGTCTCCGGTGTTATGTTCGACTATGACTTCTATTGTTAAAAACAGTTTTTCAAAATCTTGATTCTTAATTGAACAGACCAAAAAACATATGTAATGTCTATTAAATAGAAGTTATTATTATTATTATTATTATTATTTATTATTATTATTATTATTATTATTATTATTATTATTATTCTCATTGATACACCTCAGGTTATTTAACGGAGATGTGAAATTAATCTTTCAGAATGTCTTTTACATGGCTCCAGTAGGCCAGGGTGTAATGAAAAAAAAAAAAAAAAAAAAAAAAAAGAAAAAAAATAAATCCAAATATTTACATATATATAAATATATACATATTTATATATATATATATATCTATATATATATATATATATATATATATATATATATATATATATATATATATATATCTATATACTCTCTCTACTCTCTCTCTATATCAAAAGATTTCAGATTCGCTAGGCAATACCTCAAGGCTTAGTAATATTTTCCAGAAGTGTGGCATCTTTCATATACTTTGTCATCTGCTTGTTTAAAATTGTAGGTTTAAAAATAAAATGGCAGCGGGTTGAGTGCCATCATTGAAGCTAGGGGAGGACAGCTTAGGAAGTTAACATAGAGAATTTTTATATATATAAATAAATATATATATATATATATATATATATATATATATATATATATATATATATATATATATATATATATATATATATATATATATATATATATATATATATATATATATATATATAGATAAGAAAGACATAAAACTAGAAACATTTGTATGGATATTTAAATGATTAATATTTAAAAAATTACCTTTATAAAAACAATGGGAATATCAAATACAATATCCAATGATGGAAAAATTCACAATATAGAGCATTTGCCAAATTAATATTATTAAAAAAGTAATTTCCCTTAGGTTTTTATCAATTTATCAACTACTGTTTGAATAAATAATCATAATTGTCAAACACAAATTTTCTGCAATGTACACTCATGCGTGACCCGTTTTTAACTATCGTCTCATAGGTACTTCGTATCCAGAATTCTGATCCTTCGCAAAAAATACTGAAGAACTCCACTGCGTGATGGTGTAGCTGGGCGAAGTAGTATCATCAAAACTACTTTTGTTGACGGAAAGAAAGGTTCAGTCTCCTCTAAGACTTGGGAGACAACAAGATCTTTTAGTTCTTCACTACTGAGTTTCTTGTCCTTCCAAATTTTGTACCAAAGTTCGCTCTTCTTTTATGCGCTAAATTGTTAAGGGTTATAGTGATGTCTTTCCCATAACTCATCGATTGTGCCTGGTGAATGTGGAGGATGTAGATATGTCAATGCCAGAAGCAGGTGTATTTTCAGTGAAAACCGTAATTCAAGAAAGAGGGTTATACGAATCCACATACGGAATTATTTAGGATCTTCTCCAGACCTCCGTGATATTTGTTGCTGGATCGTTACTGCGGTGCTGCTGCCTACCAACAATCCGTGGTATATTCAGATCAAGTTCCAGTTGCTCACCGATTTGATTAGCTTCTTTTAACACTTCATCGGTGATTCTTTCTTCATCTTTCGTGAAACCACAACCATTTCAATATATTGAATGTGTTGCGAGGTTTTGACGATATCAAGGTCTTAGTTTTAGAGCATTACAACTGGCTCTAACATCGCAGAGTACTTGCGATCAATATCATAGCCCATGATGAATGACGACTTACATGCCGCTGAATGCAACTGAAAAGCGCTTTTCTTGTGGCGGTATTTCCTTCAATGGAAAGGGTTTCTAATGCTTGCATCATTCGTACAAAGTGCTCCTTAAACACTTTGATGCACTTGTAGTGTTCAGACCATCTGGTCTGGCATAGGCTTGGGATGTTTAGCATTAATTTTCTTCTCAAGACCGACTCGCGAAAAAACGTAATAATGTCCTTTATAGTTCCCTATTGTGTTCAAAACATTTACTACTAGATTTAGATTGTGTGAAGAGCAATTAAAGAACAATGCTTTTTTATACTTTTTCCGCAGTATTGCTTGAACACCTCCTTCTTTGCGAGACATCGTAGAGCAGCCATCGAAACCCAAGCCCACGCATTTCTCGGGATCCAGTTCTTCGGTCGTGACATAATCGTCAATGGCTTTCGCAATGATTTTTGCGTCAAGCGCTTTCAGTTCTACAAAGCCAATAAATTCCTCTTTGACTTCATCAGACTCTTTGTCGAAATAGCACAACCCTATGGATAATTGTTCTTTTCCAGAAATATTAGCGGTTTCATCTGCTAGTAAGCTTCCTTTACCTTATTAACGATGTTCTCCTTTATAGTAGTACCACATAGAGAAATGATCTAATTCTGAATCTGAACTGATTGGTATGTGGCCTTTTTCTTCCACTTTTCAAAATGGTTTTTCAATGACTGATCTCCGGCATCTATTCGCACAAATCTTGCAACACTCCCTCATCATGATGCTTACCCCGAAGCAGTAAATCGTGCGTACCAGAAAATGTCACACATGAAAAATTGAGGTAATCAACGAAGCATATTTCTTTTTGATTTGAGACTTAAGATGTCGCTATTCAAAATTCCCGGTTTTACAATAAAAGTAGAAAATAATCCTAAATCCATATGCATACAATTGATCGCTGCATATATATATATATATATATATATATATATATATATTATGCAAAAGTAGACATATATATATAGTTATATAAATATATATATATATATATATATATATATATATATATATATATATATATATATATATATATATATATATATATATATATATATATATATATATTATGCAAAAGTAGGCAAGGCCTAATTAAGAAGTCTTGGATCTAGTATAGCGAATTAACGATACTACCAATTTTAACTACACGTTAAAAGAGTGTAGAAAATTACACAAACTGACCTTCCTTTTGATATATTATAGCTTGTTCCCTTTAGTACGTAGGAAATGAAGCCATATGATGTAGGGCTGTACTCTAAAACTCTCTGCATTACAAGAAAGAGGGAATAATTGATCTACTTTTGTTTATACATATCTTTAGTGACTCTTTGTACGGAGCCATGAACGAGTTTGCCCATGTCTAAACTCAACACAATAAATACGTTTAGAATTATCTTTATAAAAAATAAAGTAAACTGCATTTAAACAACAATCGCATTCGCTTTGCATAATGGTCCAAAATTAAAAAAAAAAAATTGATTTTGTAATTTAAATGTAATTTTTTTTTTTAGTATAATGAAATAAAACGATATAGTTTTCGTTTTTCTTTTAAGTAACAATTTTTATTTAAAACAAAATTAAATTAAAAGACGTTTTATCTCGTTTAATTGCGTTGACTGTTTATTTTTAATCTTTAGGCCAAGAATTCGTATACGTAGATTTACAGGGATTAATTCAACTACTATTGATTTTATTATTAACATTTTATAACTAAATTTATAAATATAGTAAATCCTATTGAGCAATTAAAGTGTCAATTAAATCTAACAAACAAGATATAGCGTTCTTGAAAATATAAGCAAAATTATAGAGCAAATAATAAAAACTTATTTTTCATTGTAATTATTTAACATTTTAGGATAATATACATGAATTACAGTAAATATTTAAAAACTTTTTAAAACTCTATAAGAAAACTTATAACATTGGTAACTAATAAATAAAACAACAAATATTATCTGAAATTGCATATGGTTACTGATAAAGTGTTTTTTATTCGCATTTTGATTAAATAGAGCGAAAAATAAAATAATTTATGAAAGG
>JABUQX010145352.1:7500-14266 GCA_015478945.1 Trachelipus rathkii
TATGTGAGCATTAAACTCTGAAATGTGCTATCATATGTGTTGAATAATGATCTGCTGAATGGGTTTTAAGTGTTTCATGAGTATCGAGACTAGTAAAGAATAGCTTGCAAGGTTATTTTTAGTTTAGGTTAATGCAAAACGCTAATTAGTTGTTGCCATGAATTTGAATTCCGAACGCCCATTGTCCGTGATCAGAACCTCAAAATTTTAACGCCAAAACTTATAGATAACACAAGCTTGCCAGTCATTTGCTGGTTGCCTTGTAAAATTTGAAAAACTGTTTTTTATTTAATGTATTGCAATAAACTGTATCTCCTTTCATAAATTCTTTTATTTTTCGCTCAATTTAATCAAAATGAGAATAAAAAATACTTTACTCTATCAGTAACTCTATTTACAATTTCAGATAATATTTGTTGTTTTATTTATTAGTTACTTGTATTATAAATTTTCTTTTAGAATTTTTAAAAAATTTTAACTTTTATTGTACTTTATGTATAATATCCTAAAATTTTAAATAGTTTTAATAAAAAATAACTTTTTTATTATCTGCTATATAATTTTGCTTATATCCTCAAGAATGCCATGGTTATGTTGATAGAATGACAATTGTTCAATAGGATTTGCCATATTTATAAATTGTTATAAAATGTTAATAATAAAATCAATAGTTGTTGAATTAATCTCTGGAAATCTACGTATACGAATTCTTGGCCTAAAGATTAAAAAACAGTCAACGCTATTTACTAAACGAGATTAAACGTCTTTTATTTTAATAGCTTGTATTAAATAAAAAATTGCTACTAAAAAAAAAAACGAAAACTATCTCTTATCGTTTTATTTCATTATACTAAAAAAAATTACATTTAAAATAAAAAATCTTTTTTTTTTTTTAATTTTGCACCATTATGTAAAACGAATGCGATTATTGTTTAAATGCAGCTTACTTTATTTCTTGAAAGACGATTCTAAACGTATTTATGGAGTTGAGTTTAGACATGGGCAAAATCGTTCATGGGAGCCATGAACGATATGCATAAAAAAAAGTAGATCAATTATTCCCTATTGCTTATTTTATTTTAAACCTCTATAATTTTAAACAAGCAAATGACAAAAAGATACCATACTTTTGAAAAATATTGCTGACGTTTCGAAGGATTGCCTAGCGAGTCTGAAATCTTTAAAAAAAAAAAAAAAAAAAAAAAAAAAAACTATACATATATTTGGAGACTCGTCATTCGGAGTCATGAACAATTTTTCCACTTTCTAGTTGGATATTTGGATATAAGATATCTTTAACCCATAGACTTAATATAATTTACTTAAAATTTTAAATTTTAGACTTTAGATAATAATAATAATAATAATAATAATAATAATAATAATAATAATAATAATAATAATAATAATAATAATAATAATAATAATAATAATAATAATAATAATAATAATAATAATAATAATAATAATAATAATAATAATAATAATAATAATAATAATAATAATAATAATAATAATAATAACTTCGATTTCAGATGTTTTTTGTCTGTTAGATTTGCTATAAATTTTTATTTTAAAAAAAAACTGCTTTTGACCTTTAGAAGTTTAGGTTCTTTAATTTTTGTCGAAATGACTTGAAACTTGCATTATACCAAGAATGGTAACAAAAAAAAAAAAAATAAATAAAAAAAAAAAAATAAAAAAAATAAAAAAAATTTTCTGAGACTAGATCCTAGCAATGTTCCAATTCCGAACAAACTTTTGTTTATTTTGAAAAACGAAAAATTGCGATAATTTTTTTTCTGGCTTAAGAGTGCATATGTAGGCCATTAAATTGGTATACGTAGATTATACAGAGATTAACTAAAGAACTATCGCTATCATTTCCCAACTAAGCTTGTAAAAACCATCCTCGTTTGAGCAATTCATATTTCAATATTAAGACATGTTAATGTCTATCAAAAAGTAATAATGATAATTAATGGTAATATATAATAGTAATGATAACCAAGCAATGTGGCCTTCGGAATATGAGCAATAGTTTGTAAAAAGTAATAAAATTTTTTTTTTTTTGTAACATTTTAATACTTTAAGATATTATAAATTAAAAGTAAAAATTTTAAAATTTCTTTAAAAATTAAAAGTGAAAATTTATCAATTGGGTAACTAATAAAAATCAAAACAAAATATTTATCTCAAATTGATATGAAGTTACTGATGGTATACAAAGTTTTTTTTTTGTTTTTTTTTATTTTTATTTTTTTGTACATTGTAATTAAATAGAGCGATAAACACAGGTATTTATGAAAGGAGATAGAGTTTAATGCAACATAAGAAATAAAAAGTGTGCAAATATTTGCTAGGCAACCAGCAAATAATTGACAATTCCGCGTGTGTAATTTTCGCACGTTTAAATTTGGGGATCTGCTCACGGATTATATTATGGGCGTGCGTCGGAATGCAAATTCATGGCGGCAACTCGTGAGCAATTTGCGTGAACCGACCCTAAAAATGGTCTCATGAATCCTATACTCACGTACTCGCCTTGATACCCGTGCAACACCTAAAAATCATTCAGCAGATCATTATTTCCCCCATATTAAAGCACATTTCTAGTCCATAAAGTTAACACTAATATTTATATATTTGATTAATAATAATAATAATAATAATAATAATAATAATAATAATAATAATTAATAATAATAATAATAATAATAATAATAATAATAATAATAATAATAATAATAATAATAATAATAATAATAATAATAATAATAATAATATTAATAATAATATTAATAACAACAACAACAATAATAATAATAATAATAATAATAATAATAATAATAATAATAATAATAATAATAATAATAATAATAATAATAATAATAATAATAATAATAATAATAATAATAATAATAATAATAATAATAATAATAATAAGAAGAAGAAGAAGAAGAAGAAGAAGAAGAAGAAGAAGAAGAAGAAGAAGAAGAAGAAGAAGAAGAAAGAAGAGAAGAAAGAAAGAAGAAGAAGAAAGAAGAAGAAACAGCAAGAAAAAATGAAGATAGAAAAAACAAAAAGATGAAAAAAAAGAAGAAGAAAGAAGAAGAAGAAGAAGAAGAAGAAGAAGAAGAAGAAGAAGAAGAAGAAGAAGAAGAAGAAGAACTGCAGAACTACAGAACACCGACTAGAAAAGACTTTACAGTCCACTCAAGGCTAGTCTGAAGGAAGATGAGGTCACCGGCTTAGAACGTTATAATTAACCCTCTAAACGGTGAACCCCAAAACTGTTATTACAAAATATTAATGTAGTGTGATCGATGATGTCACCGGCTTAGAATGTTAGAAATAACCCTCTAAGCGGTGGACATCAAAACTGTTATTACAAATTAAGATGATAGTGTGTCGATGAGGTCACCGGCTTAGAACGTTAGAAATAACCTTCTAAGTGGTGGACATCAAAACTGTTATTACAAAATATTATGATAGTGTGATCGATGATGTCACCGGCTTAGAACGTTAGAAATAACCCTCTAAGCGGTGAACATCAAAGCTGTTATTACAAATTAAGATGATAGTGTAATGAGACTACCGACTTAGAGCGTTAGAACTAACCCTCTAAGCGGTAAACATTAAAACTGTTCAATATAAGTTCGGCGCCCAAATTCTTTTAAGATGTACTTTTAACATTTACCAAATGATCTCAAGAAGAAGAAGAAGGAGAACTACAGAACACCGACTAGCAAAGACTTTACAGCCCACTCAAGGCTAGTCTGAGGGAAGATGTGGTCACCGGCTCAGAACGCTATAATGAACTCTCTAAACGGTGAACACGAAAACTGTTATTACAAAATATTAATGTAGTGGGATCGATGATGTCACCGGCTTAGAATGTTAGAAATGACCCTCTAAGAGGTGGACATCAAAACTGTTATTACAAATTAAGATGATAGTGTGTCGATGAGGTCACCGGCTTAGAACGTTAGAAATAACCTTCTAAGTGGTGGACATAAAAACTGTTATTACAAAATATTATGATAGTGTGATCGATGAAGAAGAAGAAGAAGAAGAAAAAGAAAAAGAAAAAGAAAAAGAAAAGAAAAAGAAAAAAAAAGAAAAAGAAAAAGAAAAAGAAAAAGAAAAAGAAAAAGAAAAAGAAAAAGAAAAAGAAAAAGAAAAAGAAAAAGAAGAAGAAAAGAAAAAGAAAAAGAAAAAAAGAAAAAAAGAAAAAGAAAAAAGAAAAAAGAAAAAAGAAAAAGAAAGAAGAAGAAGAAGAAGAAGAAGAAGAAGAAGAAAGAAGAAAGAAAGAAAAGAGAGAGAAGAAGAAAGAAGAAGAAGAAGAAGAAGAAGAAAGAAGAAGAAGAAGAAGAAGAAGAAGAAGAAGAAGAAGAAGAAGAAGAAGAAGAAGAAGAAGAAGAAGAAGAAGAAAAAGAAAAAGAAAAAGAAAAAGAAGAAGAAAAAGAAAAAGAAAGAAAAAGAAAAGAAAAAGAAAAAGAAAAAGAAAAAGAAAAAGAAAAAGAAGAAGAAGAACGACTAGCAAAGACTTTACAGTCCACTCAAGGCTATTCTGTTAAGTATTTTTGTTCATTTAATTTGTTGGATGTGTCTACGGTTTTAAAACAAATCTGTTATATATTTTTGGAATAAGTATATTATTTTACCTATTTCAATGTAATATATGAGTTTGCTCACTTAGATCAGATCTGCTTCTAAGCAAGAAACATGATAGTCTGATAAGTATTTTTTTCTATTTATTGTGTTGGATATGTCTACTTTCAATGTGACATACGAGTTTGCTCACTCAGAACAGTTTCTATTTCTAAGCAACAAACATCATAGTGCTACAAGTGGGTGAAATTTTTTTTTAGATTAGTTTCCCTACTCAGTGTGATCGATTAGATCACCGTCTTAGAACAGAAATCTTTTCTATGCTGTGAACATCAAAGCTATTTATTGGATATGTCTACTGTTAAAGTGACATATGAGTTTGCTCACTCAGAACAGTTTGTTTCTAAGCAACAAGCATCATAGTGCTACAAGAGGGTGAAATTTTGTTACTGAATTATTTTTCCTACTCAGTGTGATCGATTATATCACCGTCTTAGAACAGATATGTTCTGTGCGGTGAGCATCAAAGCTATTTATTGGATATGTCTACTATCAAAGTGACATACGAGTTTGCTCACTCAGAGCAGTTTTTGTTTCCAAGCAACAAACATCATAGTGCTAAAAGTGTCAGAAATTTTGTTTCTGGATTAATTTTCCTACTCAGGTGATCGATTAGATCACCATCTTAGAACAGATATGTTCTAAAGCGGTGAACATCAAAACTGTTATATAAGTTCGGCGCCCAAATTCTTTTTAAGATGTACTTTTAACATTTACCAAATGATTTCAATAGTTTCTTTGAGTTTACTTTATCTAGGTCACGTCTAATTCTATCGTTTTAATAAAATAAAAATCGAGTTAAATTGAAATTCAAAGACCAATTTCCTTAAAGTATTTATCTAACTTCTTCTTGAAAGAATCGATGTTGCCTCTGTTCACTATTTCATAAGAGAGACTATTCCACTTCTCAATTACATCGTATGTGAAGAAATTCTTAGCAATATTGGTTTGAAATCGTTTATGACAAAGTTTATGCCCATTACTCCGTGTTACATTATTAAAATCATATCTAAAGAATTGCCTGTAATCGATATTGTCAAATTTATTTAGTATTTTGAGAACTTCTATTAATTTTCCTCTCAGTCTTCTTGTCTCTAAAGGAATGTATATTTAATTCTCGAAGTCGTAACAGGAATCTTTATTACCATAGTGTTTACTTTTTTGTGGAAAAAGTCTGTAATATCTGCTCTTCTTTTAATATATTTTTTTTAAGTTGAACAACAACAAGAAAAAAAAAAATTTTAAACACAAAGTGCAAAACTATAACTATTCACTAGCAACTTGACTTATATCCTTAAAACAGTAGATCGATAGCTTTACACTGACACTACAATGTTATCTCATTCACTCAAACCAAAATTAACAAGCAGAAGACAAAAAGGCAAATGCCAAACAAACCTTCAAAAGATGGACACTATTCCCTTTAAATTTAGTAACATTGTACCTAATTTGGTACGACGGTTTTAATAAAATTTATAAAAACATTTCCTATTTATGATTTGCAAAATTTATCTCATATTTGTACAACAATATACAATTTTTTATATCCATGCACAGGAAACTTAATTTCAAAAGAAAATCAACTGAAATTCTAAAATCTGAAATAAAATAAAATGTACCGGCATCTGCACGATAAAGCATGGATCAGCTGTATCGCGTTGCCATGAGTTGCAAAAACACGTACTTCATATATATATATATAATATATATATATATATATATATATATATATATATATCTCTTTCTTTCTTTCTTAATAATAATAATAATATATATATATATATATATATATATATATATATATATATATATATATATACTATATATATATATTAACAGAGGTTTTTATACTTTATTATTATTAATATTTGAAATTTATATTATCTTCATCTCTTATTGCAATATGAATCTTATAGGATCAATTGATATGTGGAGGAAATTAAAGATTAACTTATAAACATTATATATATATATATATATATATATATATATATATATATATATATATATATATATATATATATATATATATATATATATATATATATATATATATATATATATATATGTATAATATATATATATATATATA
>JABUQX010145353.1:0-5000 GCA_015478945.1 Trachelipus rathkii
CATTGTACTTCGTTCGGCTCAGGAATGGGTCGTTTAACGTTTTCACATTTATCATTGAAACGCTGCGTTTTTCGTGCGCCGCTTCACTGGTAGTGGCTTCAGGTTACCTGATAGGTATAACAGTTCAGTTGACGATCTCACCCATTTTAGTTATTTAGGTCATTTATCCGATGGTGTTTTGATATCAATTCACGAGGTGGTATGAATGGTAATCTCGCGTCCGGCTAAGAGGTATCATATTTCCTTAATAATTTATTTAGCAGACTAGCGTTTGCATGATCACATTTTGTTCGGTGGGTGATAAAACACTACTGAAGAAAGCGATGGGGCATCTTTCTCCCCATCACCATTATGACTCTTACTACGGCTACTGCTGTGGCGTGAATGATGTTTTGATCGGACCTGAAGTGGTAGGATTTATTAAGGTGCAGGCATGCTTTATAGCTTGTTTGGTATCAAAATGCCTTTTCTGCCGGTCGATCCACTGCATTCTTCGTGTTAGATACGGTTTACCGAAGTAAGTATGTAGTAAGCAGGGCTGGACATCCGATAAGCAAGGAGACTGTTCCGGTAAATCCGACACTCGAGAAACGCTCTCTTCTCTAATTTTCTTTGGCTTATCGGATTCTAGTATATTTATTTTCTCGGTGTTTGGCTTCGCCCTTCTTCGTTTACATAGATAATCTATTTCTCTTTCAGCTATTTTGCAGTTGCCCAAAGAAGAGGGCCTCATCTATGCAGTTACCAGGAGCAGGAGACTTACTCAACGTTCTTTTTTTTAATAATAATTATATATAAAAATATATGAAGTGAAGTGAAGTGATGATCGATACTATAATATAGTGAATTTTGTGTGAAATTTAATAATAATAATAATAATGATAATAATAATAATAATAATAATAATAATAATAATAATACTAATAATAATAATAATATTAATAATAATAATAATAATAATAATAATAATAATAATAATAATAATAATAATAATAATAATAATAATAATGATAGTAATGATGATGGTAGTAATGATAATAATAATAATGATAGTGGTGATAGTGATGATAGTGATGATAGTGATAGTAATGATAATGATGTTATTAATAATAATAGTGATATTTATATTTGTATATATATGTTGTGTATGTGTATATGTTTTTAGGTATGTATATGTATGTATTTATGTATGTATATGTTTTTTTTTAAATATATTTATTTATTTATATAAAAGCGCTGATAGCTCAACACCACAACACACCACCAACGACAGCAAAGGAGTACACCTCCTCCTTGATTAGGGCTCTGCCCGTGAGTGACGGTGTTTATCTCTGTAAAAAAAAAAAAAAAAAAGCTATTTTGCACTTCGCTGGGTTTAAACTGATATAAAGATATTGGAGTCGTTGCAGCACTTTTTCAAGGATAATTTTATGTTCTTCTTTTGTCACAGTATGAATTAAAATGTCCTCCATGTACACGTGGACGTTATTTATATCTTGTAGGAGGATATTCATCATCCTTTGAAAACGAAAGGGGAGCAGACATAGGCTTTCGTCATATCTATAATGTAAAGTATTTACTGCCTTGCAACATGAATATTGCCTCTTGCAAATTCGGAAGACCAAAGTTATCATGTTCAGACCTTTTATTTAATTCTCTAAAGTCCGAAATCAATCTTACTTTGTTATTACCTTTATCTAAAACATATACTGGGAAAGCCCAATGTGAGTTTGTCCTTTTTAGCACTCCAGTTGCAAGTAAATTACTAAACTCTGACCTAGTTTGTGAGTATAACTTTTTGTGTTAATGTATTCTTCGGGTCCTCATGCAGTTGGTAGACCTTTATATTAGTTTTATAAGGATAAACCTCCGCTAACTCTTCTAATACTCGCTCAGGTATGAAAGCATTATTTTCATTTGTAGTTATATTACCATCTTTGTTTATTAAACAGGTGTTGGTGCCGCCTGTTTTTCCTTTATATTTTCAAAAATTTCAAACCATCTTTCTTTTTGTTTTATTTTAATATGATTATTTTCAGTCATATACAGGTTGAGAAACAAATCTTTATATTTCATTTAATATATCAGCAAAATATAAAAGAACTATTAGGCAAGGAGGAGGTGAGAGGAAGAGTTTCAGTATGAGACAGAGTGTCTCGAAGTTACATGCACATATAGCTTATAGTATGATTAGATAATGGGTCAATTAAAATATCATGTTTAAAATCAATCCCTAATTCATAACGTTTCAGAAAGGGTAGCCCCAAGATGTTAATATTTAAATCCGAAACATAAAATTTATCAACATATTTCTATTCAAATTTATATCAAATTCTACATCTATTACATTATAAATGAAATTTAGTATTATTTGCAACTAAGATATGGCCGGTAGGCACGTTTTGCCTAGTAAATGAATCGGCTTTTAAAATATTGAGTTCGCTGCCAGAGTCAATTAAAAATACTCTCTTATTTAAAATATCATAAACTTTATATAGCTTCAGGCTGGAAATCTCGCAAACTTTCTCATCAGTCTCAGCTTCGTTGAAAACTTTGTCATGAATGCCGTAACATGGTTACTAGAAGGACTTCCTAAAGTGCACAAAAATCAAGAAAATCCACCCCTTAGACCGATAATCAGCATGACAGGAACCGTTACCCATGATATTGCCCAATTATTAAACAGTATGATCAGACCTTACCTGGATGAAAACTACATTGTCAAATCTACGGAGGAATTTATACAAAAAATCAACAATCAAAAAATTCTTGAAACTGACCACTTAGTCTCCCTTGATGTCGAAAGCCTTTTTACAAATGTTCCAGTATATGAAACTATCGATATCATTCTGAAAAATGTATATCATAATGAAAATATTCCGCCCCCAAACCTAGATAAAGAAATTTTAAAAACACTACTCATAACTTGCACCACAAAAACGCCTTTTGAATTTAAAAACAAACTTTGGATTCAAAAAAATGGAGTCTCAATGGGATCTCCCCTTGGACCAACATTCGCGGACTTCTATATGTCTGAAATAGAGAACAAAATTCTCAAAGAAAATAATATCTTTAACCCCTTCTTTTACGTGAGATACGTTGATGACACATGTGTCATTTTTAAAGATCATAACAGCGTTCAAAATTTTATCCACAAACTTCAGACCTATAGCAAATTAAATTTTACATATGAGGAATGCTTAAACAATAAATTTAATTTTTTAGATGAAAATGAAAATAACCAACGATGGCACAATTGAAAGAGATATTTATGTTAAAAACACCTCTCGCCTATAAAATATTTATAATAAACACTTGCACACAGAGCCCACGAAATAACATCTAATTGGGAGCTCTTTGATAAAGAAATAGAAATAATATGTAAGCTACTAATTAACAATAGTTTTCCTCAATATTTAATAGAAAAAGCTGAAAAACACATTAAATATATTGGCTGACCCTAAAGACAAAGATAATAACAACCTGATATTCTATTACAAGAGCGAAGAGGTTGGTTCAATAAATGAAGAGGAATCAAAATTAAAAATCATTTTAAAGAAACATATTAAAAGGAAAAATAATTAAACAATCACTATTAGAAGCTACTATCAGCCAAAAATTATCTTCTTGCTTTAGTGCTCGTGAAGTACCATCTGCTGGTGAGTATATCAATGTCGTGTATCAATTCTATTGCAATGAGAGTGGATGTAACGGCTTACTTGCAAGTCAGTTGCCACGAAGAATACACTTCTGCAGCGTATGTTACAGCACAAGTACAAACCAAGTAAGATACAACAACATATGCAGGAAGAACATAAAAAAATTCACAATAATGAAATAGTAAATTGCTTTAAAATTTATATAAATATATATATATTTATATATATATTTATATATATATATATATATATATACAGTATGTATATAATACAACAACAATGTAACAGCCAGCCCAGTATGTAGCCAACCAGCCAGCAGCTGTGTCATGTATGTAGCAGCTATATGCTGCTAGTAGCTAATGTAACAACAATAATATTGTAATAATACCAATATAACTCAACTGTATATATAATAATAATATAATAATATGTATATATATATATATATATATATAATATAATATATATATATAATAACCAATAATAATAGTAATAATAATAGCAACCAATAACCAACAGCAGCAATACATATATATTAACCAATAATAATAACATAACCATATATATGTATAATAATATGTACCAGCTGTATAATATATCGCTAATAATAATATGTAATAATATATATGTATATATGTATATGGAAATATGAAGTGTCTCAGTCAACCAATAATATATATATATATATATATATATATATATATATATATATATATATATATATATGTAATAACAAAAATAAGATATATAGTGATATATGTATATATCTATATAATATATGTATAATAATATATATATATGTATATATATATATGTATAATAGTAATATGTATGTAATAATAGCCAATAACTTCCAACCAACAACCAATAACCATGTAACAATAATAACAACCAATAACCAATAATATGCTATCTTCTTCATATATATATATAATAGCCAATAACCATGTATATGTATATAGGCAATAATAGCTGTAACCAGCCAGCAAGATGCATACGTGATACATATATATATATATCTATACCTCTATCTTTCACTTCTTATATATATATATATATATATATATATATTTATATATATATATATATTTATATATATATATGTTATATTTTTATTTGTATATTTATATATTTATATATATATATATATATATATATATATATATATATATATATATATATATATATATATATATATATATATATATATATATATATATATATATATATATATATATATACTCGCGCCAGGATTCGAACCATCAACAACAGCGTCGCTGCTAGACAATGTACAAGAGGTTAAACCACTAGTCAGATCCGAAACCCCAGAAAAAAGGTATT
>JABUQX010145353.1:12500-25000 GCA_015478945.1 Trachelipus rathkii
AACAATGCTTTTAACTCCTAAAGAAAGAGTCTTAACATGAATAATTTTCTTCTTAACTTTCAAAGCAAAGAGATTCAAAGAGAAGCGATTGTTGCAATATTTCGCCTCCAGGAAGGCTGTAAGCCTCCTTCTTTAGAGTTGTTCGGACTTAAGGACACCCTTTCTGAGAAGTGGATAGGATTTTTTTACTGACGAAGTTTGGATGAAGGATTTTCTGCTTTTGTCTTTTTATGGAACATTTCAGACAAATTTGTAAAGTCACTTTAAATGTTGAATTTTATATTTTTTTGGCTACAAAATCGCTTTATTAAAATAGTGGAATTGTTAACAAAATGATGATAATAATAATAATAATAATAATAATAATAATAATAATAATAATAATAATAATAATAATAATAATAATAATAATAATAATAATAATAATAATAATAATAATAATAATAATAATAATAATAATAAGAAGAAGAAGAAGAAGAAGAAGAAGAAGAAGAAGAAGAAGAAGAAGAAGAAGAAGAAGAAGAAGAAGAAGAAGAAGAAGAAGAAGAAGAAGAAGAAGAAGAAGAAGAAGAAGAAGAAGAAGAAGAAGAAGAAGAAGAAGAAGAAAGAAGAACTACAGAACTACAGAACTACAGAACTACAGAACTACAGAACTACAGAACTACAGAACTACAGAACTGTAGAACTGTAGAACTGTAGAACTGTAGAACAGTAGAACAGTAGAACTGTAGAACTGCAGAACTGCAGAACTGCAGAACTACAGAACTACAGAACTACAGAACACCAACTAGCAAAGACATTACAGTCCACTCAAGGCTAGTTTGTTAAGTTTTTTGATTATTAATTTGTTGGACGTGTCCAGTGTTTTAAAACAAATCTGTTATGTATTTTTGAAATAAATATCTTATTTAACCTATTTCAATGTAACATATGAGTTTGCTCACTAAGAGCAGATCTGCTTCTAACAAACAAACATAGTCTGTTAAGTATTTTTGTTTGTGTTGGATGTGTCCACTGTCAATGTGACATATGAGTTTGCTCAATCAGAACAGTAATGTTTCTAAGCATCAAACATCATAGTGCTACAAGTGTCAGAAATGTTGTTTTTGGATTATTTTCCCTACTCAGAGTGATCGAATAGATCACCGTCTTAGAACAGATATGTTCTATGTTGTGAATATCAAAGCTACTTATTACAGTTTTTCATTACAGTTATTCGTTACAGTTATGAGTTTGCTCACCCAGAACAGAAATGTTTCTAAGCATCAAACATCATAGTGCTACAGTGTCAGAAATTTTGTTTTTTATTAGTTTTCCTACTCAGTGTGATCGGTTTGATCACCGTCTTAGAACAGATATGTTTTATGCGGTGAACATCAAAGCTATTTATTACAGCTATTCAGTGTGCTCGATTAGATCACCGTCATAGACCAATATGTTCTATGCGGTGAACATCAAAACTATTTATTTCAGTTATTCATTACATTTATTCATTACAGTTATTTATTACAGTTATTTGTAACATATGTTCTATGCGGTGAACATCAAAGCTATTTATTACAGTTATTTGTAACAGATATGTTCTATACGGTGAACATCAAAGCTATTTATTACAGGTTAAGGCGAAAGTGCGATCAATCACCTTCTTAGAACGGATACTTTGCAAGCCATGAACATCAAAGCTACTACAAACTGGAATTCTTTTAACGATGTATTTTAATTTTTTTTTAAATGATTTTAATTGTTCTAGCTTGATTTTACCATATTCAGGATACTACTAACTCAAGTATTTGAATATAGTAAAAATCGAGTTGAATTGAAGTTCACAGACCAATTTCCTTAAATTGTTTATCTAACTTTTTCTTGAATGAATCGATCTTGCCGCTGTTCACTATTTCATAAGAAAGACTATTCCACTTCTCGATTACATCGTAAGTGAAGAAATTCTTTGCTATATTTGTTTGAAATCGTTTATGACAAAGTTTATGCCCATTACTTCGTGTTACATCTTTAAAATCAAATCTATTGAATTGCCTCTAATCGATATTGTCAAATTTATTTTGTATTTTGGAAACTTCTATTAATTTTCCTCTCAATCTTCTTGTTTATAAAAAATGGATATCTAATTCACGCAGTCGTTGCTCGTATGATTTACCTCTCAATTCAGGAATTAATTTGGGTGCCTTTATTTGAATTCTTTCAATTTTTTATATGTCATTTGTGAGGTATTGACTCCAAAACTGCACTGCGTATTCCAGGTGAGGTCTAACTAATGTTTTATAGAGATGAAGTATTATATTTTTAGATTTATATTCGAAGTTTCTGGCAGTAAATCCTAGAGCTTTATTTGTTTTTTTAGCAGCTTCAGCACATTGTTTCGCAAACTTTAAATCCTTATTAATTAATACTCCGAGATTATTTTCCTCAACTTTGAAAACTGAGCCATCTATTTTGTAGTCATATTCATTATTCGTACTCCCAAAATGTATAGCCTTGCATTTATCGGTATTAAATTTCATTTGCCTTGTTTTTGACCAATTTACAATCTTGTTCAAATCGCTATGGAGTAATTGATAATCTTTTTCCCATATTATGCGATTTCAAGTTTCATATTTTCCGCAAATTTTGAAATATTGCCTAAAATACTATCATCAATGTCATTTACATATATAATGAACAGTATTGGACCCAGGACAGATCATTGGGGTACACCACTAGTAACATTCGTCCAATCAGAGCATTCACCATTGATAACGACTCATTGTTGTCGATCCGAAAGCCAATTTTTAATCCAATTTAAATGTCTTCCTCGAATACCATGAGCTCTATGCTTTTCCAATAATCTTTGATGAGGGACGATATCAAATGCCTTTTGAAAGTCTAAGTAAATGACATCGAAAGATTTATAATTATCTACATCGTTAATAACCATATTAAAAAATTCTAGCAAATTTGTTAAGCATGATCTATTTCTTCTAAAACCGTGTTGGGAATTCTTGAGCAATACATGATCTTCAAGATGTGCAACTAACCAATTAGTTAGTATTGCTTCAAAAATTTTACCAACTATAGAAGTCAAGCTAATTGGTCTGTAGTTATTCGGAACCTTACGATCTCCTATTTTGAAAATTGGAGTTATATTAGCAATTTTGAAATCATGAGGAACTATTCCTTCTTTTAAAGGCTTATTGAAAAGCATTGTCAAAGATCTCACTAATATGTCTTTCAACTTTTTGAGATGCATTGGATAGTATCCATCTGGTTCAGGTGATTTATTTATTAATAGTTTATCAATCTTTTTTTTTTTTTACAGTTATCACCACCACTCACGGGCAAAGCCCTATTCAAGGAGGGGTGTTACACTCAACAAAATTTCAACTAACGCAAATTACGCAGATGAGCACAGACGCGGGCTTTAAAGTGAGGGAGATTAAATTAGTAGGAAACAGAGATGGAAGGGAGATTCCCACCAGAACGGGGTGGCAGGGAAAGGAGGCGCCGCAGGCGAACTGGTCTGGAATTGCTAATATCAACACAAAACTCGTATTTGCCCGACACAACACCCCCTTGTGCTACGGGCATCTTAAAGGAGGTGGCACGCGAGTGGACAGTTCCCTCGAGCACCTGCCGCTACGGTACCTATAGAAAAGAGATAAAGCACCAACTTCGCGCCGCAAAGATAGAGGGTCTAGTGAACTAGAAAGTACAGGACAGTTTATAAGTCTTTTAGCTTTTGACTCGACTCTATCCAAAAGCCGGAGTGAAACCTGAGCCCACACCCAGATATGAGGAAGCAGTACTCATACAGACCAGGATGAGACCCTTAACCTTAACTAGGTAACTGTGAAAAGGAAAAAGTCTCATAGTCTAAAAACAGAACTCCTAGTTTCTTTAAGGGCCGCACTAGCAACCATTGTGATGTGGGTTTCCAAGATATTTTTTGTTTATGTTAAGGCCAAGGATGTTTTATATTGTCAACAGGAGAGACAGGAGAGAACCGTCGAAAGAGATAGGAAAGTTAGAAGGTGTCTTAGAGAGGAGATTTGTAGAAGTTGGGTTTTTAAAAATTGAATTTCACAAGGTTGTGACCCCACCCAGAAATTCTATCCAGATCACGTGAGAATAGAATCGGAAAAATTAAGACAAGCAATTCTAGAAGTAAAAAGAAGGAGCAGAATTGAAATGAGTTGAAGAATGAAGGGTCGAGTCATCGGCATATGAGTGGATATAGTTAGATGAGCAGACGAGAAGATCATTAATGAAAAGCAAGAATATAGTAGGAGATAAGACAGAACCCTGAGGAACACTACTATTGACAGGAAAGGAAGAAGAAGTCGCCCCATCAACAACAGCCGATATTGAGCGATTTGAAAGAAAGCTAGACATTAGTAAGCAAAGAGAAGGAGGAAATCAAAAGGAGGGGCTTGGAAAGTAGTGACGCGTGCCATACCCGGTCAAATGTTTTGGATATGTCAAGCGCCACCACGCAAGTCTCCGTATTTCTAGAGTGGAAAAACCATAAATCAGTTAGATAGGAAAGTATATCACCAGTAGACCTCGGGTTGAAAGCCGTACTGGCGATCGGAAGAAGGGAATGAGTTTCCAGATGGTCTAAGAAATGAGAATTGAGAAGGGTTTCAAAAGATCTTAGACATAATACAGGTTAGAGCTATAGGGCGATAGTTAGAAGGATCCGAGCGGTTTCCTTTTTTCGGAATAGGTTGGACATATGCGCATTTCCAACACTGAGGGAAAGTGCTAGTATTGAGGCATAGAGAATATAGTTGAACGAGAGGAGGAGCCAGCACGGAAGCACACTCCCTCAAAACTCGGGGAGGAATGCCATCCGGGCCACCCGCCTTCCTAACGTTCATAGATTTCAGGAGCCCATGCACCCGATCAAATGTAATCTCAGGCAAAGGCATAGGACACCTGAGAAGAGAAGGAGGAGGAAGAGGAATGGCAGAACTCGTCAGGGTTGAGTTAGAGGAAAATAGGAGGCCGAAGAGATTGGCCTTTTCAGTTGGAGAGTTAGCAACAAAACCATCAGATCGAATAAGAGGAGGAAAGGTAGATTTACAGAAGTTGTTAGAGATGTTTTTGGCAAGAGGCCAGAAAGATTTATCAGTAGGAGAACCAAGGAGGTTAGCGCACTTTCGTTTGATGAAAGCCCGCTTTGCTCGTCGAAGAGTATCCTGCAACGATTTCTAGCTGAATGAAAATTAGCGAGAGTGATAGGAGAACGAAATTTTCCAGCCCGGTACACATTGTCTCAGCCTGAATGGCCAGAGAACAATTCCGATCGAGCCATATTATGAGGGAAAAGATTTATTAGAAGAAGGAATAGAACCTGCTCATCCCATCAACTTGATAACAGCTCCCCACCTTGTTGGCAGAAACCGAAAAGTGTCATCAGAGGGAAAAGCAGTCATTCCAATTATAGATTAGCGTAAAGCAGCGCAAAACCCCCAATCAGCCCGATAAGGGTGCCAGAAAGAACATGGGGGCAGGATGGAGCTGTTGGAGAAGAAAGTATTAAAATTAGAGATATAAATAAGGTTGTGGTCAGATTTACCAATAGGAGCGAGGGTGGTGTTATAGTAAGAAGGACTAGTGGTGAAACATAGGTCAATTGTGTTCAAGAATTGGTTGGGACGATCCGGAATGTGTTGGTTCTTTAATTAGTTGCTCCAGATCGTTGAGAATGCTGAATGATTCGGCCTCCTCCCCACCTAAATCAGTATGAGAGGACCCCAACCATTCGGTGTTATGTACGTTAAAATCCCCTAAATAGAAGACCTCAGTATTTGGATGAGAAGATATACCAGTCTCGTGGGAAGTTGAGTAAGATATTCAAAAAGGCGTGAAAATCTGTTCTATTGGGAGAACAGTAGCAGAAGCACCAGAATTATTACAGTAGAAGGAAGAAAGATTTTAAACCACAGAACATCCGAAATTAGGTGATTCGAGATTCACGAGACTTGATACAGGAGTAATAATAGTAATGTTTACACATGAGCACATACTCCCACCCTTTAGACTATGTAAATAGTTATAGTGGATACATTAAACGAGTTAGAGGATGAATTCTGGGCCAGCTGAGTCTCAGACAAGAGCAAAAGATTAGGGTTAGAGTTAGAGAGGTCAATAGAAAGGAACCCGTATTACAAAATCTGCCACTCATCACACACAAGTCAATAGAAAGCCCGCACCTGCAAGACTTATAAATACACTAACACACACACACACACACACACACACACACACACACACACACACACACACACACACACACACACAAACAAGAACAAAAGCCAAAGACAGACAAAAACAAAAGGAAAAACCGGGATAAAATTCATCAAACGCTAAAACCTAAGTTAAAAAGTTTAATGTGCTAAAATTAATTAAAAATCAAATTTTGTATAATAAAAAAAATAAAACTCTAACCTTTCGCAATTTACCTTACTAAAAATTCGCAATCACAAAACCCGACAAAGAAAAGAAAAAAAACTTAAAACTAGAACTTATCTTTTAAAAACTCCACGCGCAGAACTTCTCTGAATCTAATAAATGTATACCAACTGATATGATTTAATAAAAACTTTAATTAAAACAAAGACAAGATTGAAAAACACACATTTTCACTAAACACAGCTTTACAAAATAATCTGGAAAGCAACTTCCTCTTCTAGAATTTCAAATGTATCTAAAATGTTGTCTGCATGAAAATCCCTTATGTCTTTCATGCTAGGCAGGCTATCTAGATTCTCTTTCGTAAAAACTGTCGATAAAAAAATTTACTACAGTTATTTACTGAACAGAAGAAGAAGAAGAAGAAGAAGAAGAAGAAGAAGAAGAAGAAGAAGAAGAAGAAGAAGAAGAAGAAGAAGAAGAAGAAGAAGAAGAAGAAGAAGAAGAAGAAGAAAAAGAAAAAGAAAAAGAAGAAAGAAGAAGAAGAAGAAGAAGAAGAAGAAGAAGAAGAAGAAGAAGAAGAAGAAGACCGACTAGCAAAGACTTTACAGTTCACTCAAGGCTAGTCTGTCTATTATTTTTGTTTATTTAATTTGTTGGATATGTCTACTGTTTAGAAACAAATCTGTTATGTATATTTGAAATAATTATATTGTTTTACCTATTTCTATGTAACATATGAGTTTGCTTACATAGAGCAGATCTGCTTCTAAGCAACAAACATCATAATATGTTAAGTATTTTTGTTTATTTATTGTGTTGGGTGTGTCATCTGTCAATATGACATACGAGTTTACTCACTAAGAACAGTTTCTGTTTCTAAGCATCAAACATCATAGTACTACAAGTGGGAGAAATGCTGTTTTTGGATTATTTTTCCTATTCAGTGTGATCGAATAGATCACCGTCTTAGAACAGATATGTTCTATGTGGTGAACATCAAACATTTTATTACAGTTATTCAGTGGCCAGATCAATTCTCAGTTACGTCTTTGAACAGGAACATCGTTGCGTAGGTAAGGCGCGTCGGCTTCATTTGTTGATTTGTTCCAGTAGTGAGTCGATTGGATCACCGTCTTAAAACACAGGTATCCATATCTATACGGCAAACATCAAATCTATTTATTACAGTTATTCATTACAGTTATTTGTAACAGATGTTCTATGCGGTGAACATCAAAGCTAGTTATTACAGGTTGAGGCGAAAGTGCGATCGATGATATCACCATCTTAGAACGGATACTTTGCAAGCTATGAACATCAAAGCTACTACAAGCCCTAATTCTTTTTACGATGTATTTATAACATTTTGTATATGATTTCATTTTTTTTTTAGTTTGATTTTACCATATTCAGGATAGTACAAATTCTTGTATTTGAATAAAGTAAAATCGAGTTGATGACGTTCACAGACTAATATCATTAAGGTGTTTATCTAACTTTTTAGAAGAAGAAGAAGAAGAAGAAGAAGAAGAAGAAGAAGAAGAAGAAGAAGAAGAAGAAGAAGAAGAAGAAGAACACCGACTAGCAAAGATTTTACAGTCCACTCAAGGCTAGTCTGTAAGTATTTTTTGTCTATTTAATTTGTTGAATGTGTCCACTGCTTTAAAACATAAGCTATGCATTTTTGAAATAAGTATCTTATTTCACCTATTTCAATGTAACATACGAGTTTTCTCACTTAGAGCAGATCTGCTTCTAAACAACAAACATCACAGTCTGTTAAGAATTTTTGTTTGTGTTGGATGTGTCCACTTTCAATGTGACATATGAGTTTGCTCACTCAGAACGGAAATGTTTCTAAGCATCAAACATCATAGTGCTACAAATTTCAGAAATGTTGTTTAAGGATTATTTTTCTTACTCAGTGTGATCGATCAGATTGTCTTAGAACAGATATGTTCTATACGGTGAACATCAAAACTATTTATTACTGTTATTCATTACAGTTATTCATTCCAGTTATGAGATTGCTCACTCAGAAGAGAAATATTTCTAAGCATCAAACATCATTTGGTGCAAGTTTCAGAAATTTTGTTTTTGTATTATTACTCCTATTCAGTGTAATCGGTTAGATCACCGTCTTAGAAGAGATATGTTCTAAGCGGTGAACATCAAAACTGTTATATAAGTTCGGCACCCAAATTCTTTGTAAGATGTACTTTTGACATTTACCAAATGATCTCAACAGTTTGTTTGAGTTTACTTTATCTAGGTCACGTCTAATTCTATCGTTTTAATAAAATAAAAATCGAGTTGAATTGAAGTTCAAAGACCAATTTCCTTAAAGTATTTATCCAACTTCTTCTTGAATAAATCTATTTCGCTGCTGTTCACTATTTCATAAGAAAGACTATGCCACTTCTCAAATACATCGAAAGGGAAGAAATTCTTTGCAATATTGGTTTAAAATCGTTTATGACAAAGTTTCTGAACATTATTCCGTGTTACATCATTAAAATTATATCTAAAGAATTGTCTGTAATCGATATTGTCAAATTCATTTAGTATTTTGAAAACTTCTATTAATTTTCCTCTCAATCTTCTTGTCTCTAAAAAATGTATATCCTTTTCCTCACTGACAATTTTGATAACTCAGTCATCTATTTTGTAATTATATTCATTGTTCCTACTTGAAAAAAGTATAACCTTATATTTATCGGTATTAAATTTCATTTGCCATGTTTTTGTCCAATTTACAATCTTATTCAAATCGCTCTGGAGTGATTGATAATCTTTCTCACAATTTATGCGATTTCCAAGTTTTGTGTCATCCGCAAATTTCGAAATATTGCTTAAAATATCATCATATATGTCATTTACATATATAATAAACAGTATTGGACACAGGACAGATCCTTGGGGTTCACCACTAATAATATGACCCCATTCTGAGCACTCATCATTGGCAACAACTCGTTGTCGTCGGTCAAGAAGAAGAAGAAGAAGGAGAAGAAGAAGAAGAAGAAGAAGAAGAAGAAGAAGAAGAAGAAGAAGAAGAAGAAGAAGAAGAAGAAGAAGAAGAAGAAGAAGAAGAAGAATTTAATGATATAGAGAAAAGAAGGAATGAGGGATCTCTCTCTCTCTCTCTCTCTCTCTCTCTCTCTCTCTCTCTCTCTCTCTCTCTCTCTCTCTCTCTCTCTCTCTCTCTCTCTCTCTCTCTCTCTCTCTCTCTCTCTCTCTCTCTCTCTCTCTCTCTCTCTCTCTCTCTCTACCCATTCTAAATCTCCATATTCTTTGACGTTCTCGTGTCGCTCTCTTCAAAAGTATGTTTCGTTTACTAGCGCTAAAGCAAAAAGAAAATATATTTTTTTTAATATATATATATTTATATATATATATATATATATATATATATATATATATATATATATATATATATATATATATATATATATATATATCTTATATATATATATATATATATATATATATATATATATATATATATATATATATATATATATATATATAATATATATATATATATAAATATATATATATATATATATATATATATATATATATATATATATATATATATATATATATATATATATATATATATATATATATATATATATATATATATATAATATATATATATATATATATATATATATATATATATATATATATATATATATATATATATATATATAAATATATATATATATATATATATATATATATATATATATATATGGGTGTGTATGTATGTGTATAATAGAAATTAAAACCATGTTGAAAAATAATGTAAACTTTGTTTATTATATTTGCTACTTTTTTTATTTTTAATTTTAATTAAAATCAATTTTTTTTTTATATAGCATATATATCTTTAATATTAATGTTTTTATAAGTTTTTGAGCCAACATATTTATATTAGGCACTAAAAAAGTTCAATAGCAAAAGAATAAATCAAAATATATATATATATATATATATATATATATATATATATATATATATATATATATATATATATATATATATATATATATATATATATATATATATATATATATATATATATATATATATATTAGTAGTAGTAGTAGTAGTAGTAGTAGTAGTATTTATTGCCCCTGGGCTCCTCTTATTTGGGGAGTCCAAGTATTTCTGGGCCATGAGGAACTGGGCGTCTGGCAGAAGGAAGATCAGGATAAACAACATGATGCTTGTTTTTTCTGTTCACTCCTTGAATGAAATTACTAAACATTAAAACTCATGCAGTGAGACGTACTCATGTGATCTATATATTAAATGATTAAAAAATTAGTAAAATAACATATGTAATAAAATTCTTACCAACTAAGTCAGTGAGGCAAAAATAACAATCTGTCACATGATCAGTTCCTTCTCGCCACTGCATCGGTATACTAAAAGGAAGTGAATTAATTTTTCATTTTACTCCATCTTCTTAGATTTTCAAGACATGTCTTGCAACAGAAATGTGGAGCAAATTTCTTATCTTTATCATCTAATTTCATTTTAAAATAAGCATGGTAGCTTGCTTTCAAATGACGTTATTTTGGATTGCTGTCCAGGCAATATTACTTGCCCACATATAAAACAAAACCTATTGGTATTATTTTTACATTTTCGATTCATTTTTTAAATTCCTGCTGAAATATATATATATATATATATATATATATATATATATATATATATATATATATATATATATATATATATATATATATATATATATATATATATATATATATATATATATATATATATAAAATCAAAATATATATATATATATGGTCAGCCTCCCGAAAGCAACATGCATATAACAAAAAAATTATAACAGCAACAGGAAAATAAATAAAATTTTATTAATCAGGAGACATTTTTATCCATGAAATTAAAAAAAAAATTAACGCTTTTCAAAAGTTTAAAATTGTTATAAATGTTGGAAAATCTGTATGATAGTGATCATTTTTTGAGAAGAACGAAGGAGCTCTAGCGCTTCGAGGGAAAGTCAAAGTTGCAATTTCGATTTTTAACAAGATGTCCCAGGGTAAACCACCAAAAGATGGACAGAGTCGGGGTTTCTCAGCCTACCAGGGGATGACCGGGGACTTCGTCCCCCTCCGTCCCTCCGTCCCTCCGTCGGCTTGAACCCCATAAAATGAAATAAAAAGAAAAATTAACATTTTCTCCAGATCATAATAAAAAAAAAACAATATTTGGCAACTCTTGCTCTCGTACTACTGAAGAAATGGAAGGTTGATGAGAGCGTACGCTGCCAGACCTAAGATTATACTAATATTTAAGGTGTTATTAATAAATATTAAAATAAAATAAAATTTTTTAAGTTTCATCGATGATATTGCTTGCTGAAATTAACAATGTTATTTATTTTCCTGTACCTGTTATAGTTTTTTAGTTACATGCATGATGCTTTCGGAAGGCTAGCCTATTTATATATATATATATATATATATATATATATATATATATATATATATATATATATATATATATATATATATATTTATATATAAATATATATTTCTATATATAGATATGAGCAAAATATATATAATATATATATATATATATATATATATATATATATATATATATATATATATATATATATATATATATATATATATATTTATATAAAAATATATATACATATATATATATATATATATATATATATATATATATATATATATATATATATATATATATATATATATATATATATATATATATATATATATATATATATATATATATATATATATATATATATATATATATATATATATATATATATATATATATAAAAAAATTAAAAAAAAAGAAAACAAATTCACTTGATAACAACTATATCACTGACACTTAGGAATGTAAATATGATACCTAATGTTAATTTTACAAACACTGCTTTGTTTCGCACAGGAAAATCAGCTTCTTATATACAAACATAGCGGTGATATCAAGCTACATCAAAAAGTGCTTCAATTACCAGATATGATGCTATACCATGATGTAATAAGATG
>JABUQX010145354.1:20000-21462 GCA_015478945.1 Trachelipus rathkii
TATATATATATATATATATATATATATATATATATATATATATATATATATATATAATATATATATATATATATATATATATATATAAATATATATATATATATATATATATATATATATATATATATATATATATATATATATATATATATATATATATATATATATATATATATATATATATATATATATATATATATATATATAAAGGTGGGCATTAACGCGTTAAAGCGTTAATCCGTTAATTAACTCGTTAATTTTTTCGTTAACTTTTAACGCTTTCGTTAATTTCGAAAAGAAGTAACGGACTATTAACGAGTTAAAATTTTCCCCTACATCCGTTAACCGTTAACTTAATTTACGAGTTTATAAAATATTTTCTTATCAGATTTTAAATTGTATTAGATTCGATTTCGATAAGAGATAAACTTTTTTTTTCAAAATTTCCTAAACGCTCCTCTCAATGGCTCAAAATGTGTTTATATTTACTCGGTTATTATCCAGTTTAGTAATGTTTAACACAGGGTTGGAAAAAACCCGAGTTTTGAGGGAATGTGCTTACGTGCTGACACCACCCCTCGTTCAACTATATTCTCTATGTCTTAATACTAGCACTTTCCCTCAGTGTTGGAAGCACGCACATGTCCAACCTATTCCGAAAAAAGGAAGCCGCTCTGATCCTTCTAACTATCGCCCTATAGCTCACTTGTATTCTATCTAAGATCTTTGAAACCCTTCTCAACTCTCACTTCTTAGACCATCTGGAATCTCATTCTCTTCTTTCCGATCGCTAGTACGGCTTTTGGTGTTCAAAGTCTACTGGCGATATACTTTCCTATTTAACCGATTTATGGTTTTCCGCTCTTAGGAACTACTGGCAGACTTGCGTAGTGGCGCTTGACATATCCAAAGCATTTGACCGGGTATGGCACGCATCATTGCTCTCCAAGCTCCCCTCCTTTCCTCCTTCTCTTTGCTTACTTATGTCTAGCTTTCTTTCAAGTCGCTAAACATCGGCTATGGTTGATGGAGCGACTTCTTCTTTTTCTGTCAATAGTGGAGTTCCTCAGGGTTTCGTCTCATCTCCTACTTTATTCCTACTTTTCATTAATGATCTTCTCACCTGCACATCTAACTCTATCCACTCATATGCCGATGACTCGACCCTTCATTCTTCAACTCATTTCAATTCTGCTCCATCTTTTACTTCTAGAATTGCCTCTCGTCTTAATCTTTCCGATTCTATTCTCGCTGATCTGGATAGAATTTGCGGGTGGGGTCGTCTCAACCTTGTGAAATTCAATTCTTTAAAACCCAACTTCTACAAATCTCCCTCTCTAAAATACCTTCTAACTTTCCTATCTCTTTTGACGGTTCTTTCGTCTCTCCTGTTGACAATATAAACATCCTTGGCCTTAACATAAAAAAATGTCTTGGAAACCTCACATCACAACGGTTGCTG
>JABUQX010145355.1:0-2500 GCA_015478945.1 Trachelipus rathkii
CGGTGGCCAGCGCTGGTTCGGTTATCGGAAGGTGGGTGTTTAACCGTTTTCCCTGCATTTATCATTGAAACGCTTTCGCGTTTTCGTGCGCCGCTTCACCAGTCATCCCTGTAAATAGAGCCATGCTGCTTCAGAAGCCGCCTGGTTCTTTTAGACTGCCCCAGTCAGCAATAAAAGAGTTAATAATTGAGAAGCCGCTTGGCCCCTTTAGAATGTCCCAGTCAACTCATAAAAATTAAGAATTAAGAATCATTTTTAATAATAATTAATTTAATTAATGAATAGTATTTATAATTAAGAAGCCACATGGGCCTATCTAGACTGTCCCAATCAACCCATAACAATTAATAATTAAGAATAAATTATTCTTAATTATTAATTATTATGGAGTTGACTGAATAGTCTAGAATAATTTCCCATCGACTCAGGTATTATTACTTATTTAATAATTGGCTATGGATTGACTGGGACATTCTGGAGGGATCAATAATTATTATTCCTAATTATTAATTATTGTTGGTTGACTGGGACAGTCTAGGTAGGCCCATGTGGCTTCTTAATTATAAATACTATTCATTAATTACATTAATTATTTTTAAAAATTATTCTTAATTCTTAATTTTTATGGGTTGCCTGCAGACATTCTAAAGGGGCCAATGCGGCTTCTCAATTATTAATTTTTATTAGTCGACTGGGAAAGTCTAAAAAGGACTATGCGGCTTCTTAAGTATTATTTTTTATTTATAATGAGTTGACTAGGACATTCTAGAGGGACCAATGTGGCTTAACTATTATTTTTAATTTTAATTATTGATGATTTGACTAGGACAGTGCAAGTGAAGGCCCCATGGGGTTTCTTAGGTATTATTCTTATTTATTTATTGTGGGTTAGCTGGGGACATTCTAGAATATCCAATGCCTTCTTAATTATTATTTTATTGGTTGACTGGGACAGTCTAAAATGGACCATGCGGCTTCTTAAGTATTATTATTTGTGCAGTTGGCTGGACATTCTAGGGGTCAATACGGCTTCTTAATTATTATTTTAATTATTGGTATTGACCATTAAACTGGGACAGTCTAAAAAGGACCATGCGGTTTCTTAAGTATTATTCTTATTTATTATTTATTATGGATTGACTGGGACATTCTAGAGGGGCCAATGCGGCTTTTTAATTATTAATTTTTATTGGTTGACTTGGACAGTCTAAATAGGACCATGCAGCTTCTTAAGTATTATTCTTATTTATTATGGGGTTGACTGGAAATTCTAGAGGGGGTTAATGCAACTATATTATTATTCTGAATAATTATTACTATTAATTATTCATTCATCGTCATTCATAATTTTTTTTGTAAATATAAAGAAAAATTATATATATATATATATATATATATATATATATATATATATACTATAAATAAATATGCTAACTATATATATATATATATATATATATATATATATATATATATATATATATATATATATATATATATATATATATATATATATATATATATATATATCATCAAGAAAGACCACACATGTAACTAAAAAAATATAACAGGTACACAAAAAAAAATATCATGTCATGGATGGTGTTACCCAATTTAAAAAAAAAATAAAAAAAATAACGCTTTTTAAAAAATTAAAATTGTTAAAAATTGTTGAAAAATTACTGTTTTTTGATAAATCAAAGATGCGGCTTACTCCCGAGTATGCACGGAAAGTTGCCAAATGTTGAATTTTTTTTTTTTTTAAAACGGACGAATACCCACGAGTAAACAAGAACGATAGATAGAGTCGGGGTTTCTCGGCCTACCGGGGGACGACGGGGGGACTTCGTCCCCCTCTGTCCCTCCGTCGGCTCGAACCCCCTAAAAAGGATATAAAAAGAAAAAATAATATTTTCTCAAAAAACCCAAGTATTTAGCTTTAGCCAGGGACTACTGCGAGCACCGGGTCATCCAGGCCCCGCACGCTATTTCAGGGTCGCCAAGATGCTAAATTTTAAGAGAGGTTATTAATAAATATTTTGTGATACCATAAATATTGCCCAAATTTGTCCGCGATAAGGATGATATTGACAAATGCGCGAACCTTAAGAATTTTCCCCTGTAAAAGGCTTTTTGGTTTTAGTAACATTCCTGAACTTTCACCGTCACACAGTCACCACATATATATATATATATATATATATATATATATATATAACTTATCTAATATATTTTTATATTTATATATATATAACTTTTATTTTTATAATCATATATATATATATATATATATATATATATATATATATAAGTACCTCATATCAAAAACTGTGGTTTAACACCTATGTATTTAATAAAGAGGATGAATAATCCTTTAATATTTAAGTATCTATTTTTTTACTTTCTTTGCTTTTATACACTTTGGTATCTTAACAACTACTGGTGTTCATTTTTATATTGCGACAACGTTATTTTGTTTGTTACACCTATAAAAAGGTAA
>JABUQX010145355.1:7500-10000 GCA_015478945.1 Trachelipus rathkii
TTGTTTCAAATTTCTACATTATAAAATCAACAAAGATCATTTTTCAAAAATATTTCTTTTATTTGATATATTATCATTATTACAAATAACACGCACCTTTATCAAACCACCCCGAATTTCTGCTCATAGAAAAATGATGCATTTACCAGAGGTATATTCGCGTGACGTCAAATCAAAAAATCAAATTGTTTTTAATCCAAAAAATCCCCCACCCTGCTTTATATTATAAATCAAAATGGAAAATCAGGAAGGATTTTTTCAGATTCGTGACGTCACGCGAAAATAAATTGTAAGCAAACTTTTTTTAAGTTCGATATAGTATTTATTATTTCTGAAATGATTTATTCAATCTATGTAAATCAAAATCTTAAAATAGGGCCTATAGTCCATGACACAATGAAACAGCAACATTAAAGAGTGTTATTTGTAATAATGATAATTACATCACTAAAGAGTGTTACGGATTATTTGTAAATTTGTAATAATAATGTTACATCAGAAATAAAAGAAACGCGTTGAAACATGATCCTTTGTGGACAATCTTGTAGGAATTTGGACCAGAGTAGCCTTGCTATAATAATATTATTTTAATTTTTTATTTCTATTGAAGTTAAATCACTTAAATATACAAAAAAAAAAAAAAAATATATAAAAAAAAAAAAAATCGTGATTTTTTTGATTTTTTGAAAAAATCAATTGATTTATATCAATTGATTTTTTCCGTGCCATTCCTGGAAGAAATCGATGTTGACAATCCTGCCCTTGCGAAAAAACGAATAAAACCTACATGAGTACGATGAAAACCCCATAACATAATGATAATAACAATAACACCCTCTCTTTGAATAGGGCTCTGCCGGTAAGCGATGGTGACCAAAATTTTATATTTTATATATATATATAATAATATATATATATATGTAATAATATATATTAATAATATATATATATATAATAATAATATGTAATAATATATATATATACTAATCTTTATATATAATAATAATAATAATAATATATGTATGTATAATAATATAATAATAATAATAATATGTTAATAATAATAATAATGTAATAATAATAATAATAATAATAATCGCAATAATAATCATAATAATAATAATAATATAAAAATAATAATAATAATAATAAAAATAATAATATATATATATATATATATAATATATATATATATATAATAATAATAATAATAATATAACTAATATATATATATATAATATAATAATATGTAATATAATAATATAATATATTATAATATAAGGTTGTTATATTTTATATATAATAATATGTAATAATAATAATAATAATAATAATAATAATAATAATAATAATAATAATATAGAAATAATAACAACATATTATATATATTTTCTATATATTATATATATATATATATATTTCTTTCTTTCTTTATCTACCTTTTTTTCTCAAGATTGGGAGTAAGGTGCGCTAGCATCGGAAAAGAAAAGCAGTAGTAGAACATGACAAATGTCGAAAGAAAGCCCCCCTACCGCCCCCTCTGTACCATTAATTAGTAAGGACTCGTCAGACAATCCACCCTAGAGCTTCATGGAGACCGCGACGGATCCACACTATAGGTATCATCAAGTGTAGGGTTCATCTCCTGGCCCAAATGGGCCACAACCATACCCCTTACAACACCCCGCCATTCTCCTATTTTGCACCTTTCTTCTCGCCTCTGCCAAACTCACATTTCTCTCCTGCAAACATTCCTTTACTGACTCAATCCACTTTTTTTTCGGTCTCCCAACCGGTCGGTTCCCAACACACTCACCACTATACATCCGCTTAACCAACCGATTACCATTCATTCCACTCCACATGACCAAACCATCTCCCAACATACTTTCATTTATTCTCTCGTTTGCCTTCTTTACTCCACACAACTCTCTAATATGTTCATTCTCATTTTATCAATTCTTCTCACACCTAGCACGCCCCTAAGATTATCCATCTGAACACATTGAATTTTAGATCTATACTTCTTATTCCAGACCATAGTCTCACTACTATACAATAACACAGGGTAACAACATACCCTCATAGGACTCGCACACCAGACTTAGTCCTTTTACATTCTCCAACGATAATTACCCCAGCCACCTTCCTACCATTCTAGCTTTCCTACTACACTCTGCATCATCCGTTCCCTTCTCATCCAACATACCCTAAATATTTAAACTCAGACACTTGTTTCAGCTGCTCACCATCTAACATAACTTCACACTGAGGGCTATCCTCACTCACAACCATAACCTTACTCTTATATACGTTTACTTTCAGGTCCCTCCTTTTACATACCCTGCCAAATCTCTCTACCAATCTTCTCAAACTCTCTTCAGATTCACCACACAGAACCAAATCATCCACATATAATAGATAGGGCACCCTCCACTCATCTCCATCATTCTAACACCATTTCCTGCCACCCCCCTCTAATTCTTTCATAACCCCATCC
>JABUQX010145356.1:0-17500 GCA_015478945.1 Trachelipus rathkii
CTCATAGTATATTTGAAAAAGAAATTCTTTGAAATGTTTAAAGTATGAAATAAAAATGAATGACTCATAGGCCTTATATATATATATATATATATATATATATATATATATATATATATATATATATATATATATATATATATATACCTACTATATACTATATATATATATATATATATATATATATATATATATATATTTCGTTCGCGCGGCAGGAATATTGCGCCTGCGGGCGCACGCAGCGGCGCGGGAATATTGCGCCTGCGGGCGCACGCGGCGGGCGGGTACGCGGAAATATTGCGCATGCGGGCGCACGCGGCGGCGGGAACGCGGGAACGCGGGAACGGGGCGGGGCACCTGCGGGTGCGGAGCTGGCATCCTTTGCGGGGAGGGCGCATGCTGCGCCACCCTGGTGTTCCACTTATGACTTATGGTAAGACATTAATATTAACTCTGTTCTATGATGTGGGGGTAGAGATGAGCCATCAAAGATGATTTCATCAAAGATGAATCATCAATATAGATGGTATCAAAGATGACGTCATCAAAGATGAGTCATCAAAGATGAACCTTCAAAGTTGAGGCATCAATGCCTGAGGCATTAATGCTGAGGCATCAAGTGCAACATCAAAGTTAAGTAAATCAGTGTGTGAGTGTAAGTGTAAGTGTCTATAGCAGAAGTGCCAAGTGTCTGCATGGCCAGGTGTAAGTGTCATGAGTGATGTGTGTATAAGTGTTGGATGAGTGTATGTGTGTATAAGTGTGTGAGTGACATAGGGTGTATAAGTGTTAGAAAAAGACTAACTCATAGTAGGAAGCATCCTAGCAACTTGTAATATACACCAATCGATTCCTCATACCTTATAACCTTGGGGTAGACACCCATATTAGGGCTATTCTAGGCTCTGGGGGCTAGAAAAGGCTTGAAAAAGTGGCACTCAGTTGGCACTATGTGGCACTCATGGCACTATGTGGCACTCATAACACTCAGTGGCACTCACTTGGCGCTCATTGGCACTCATTGGCACTCACTTGGCACTCACCTGACTCATTGGCACTCACTTGCACTCACCTGGCACTCATAGAATACTCATAGAACACTAATAGAACATCCCTAGATACTTCTTACGGTGATTGGGAACCATCAAAGCCATCAAGTTATCGTGGGTCAAAATTGACCCATGGTACATGGCAGGGTCAAGGCTGAAATATCATGGTCAAACAAGGTTAAGACATCAAAAAAGGGCTAAGTCCCTAAAGGAAGGACAAAAAATTACCGTGGGTCAAAATTGACCCATGGACGATCAAAGGGTTGGCAGTGTGTTTGTACGTGAGTATAAGTGTAAATGTGTAAGTGTCTATGGGAAAATGTAAGTGTCATAGTGAATAAGTGTCATAGTGAATGTGTGTATAAGTGTAAGTAAGTGTGTGTGTGTGTATAAGTGACATAGTGTGTATAAGTGTCATAGTGTAAGTGTCTATGGGTAGATGTAAGTGTCTATGGGTAAATGTAAGTGTCTATGGATGAGTGTAAGTGTGTATAAGTGTCATAGTGAATGTGTGTATAAGTGACATAGTGTGTATAAGTGTCATAGTGTAAGTGTCTATGGATGTCTGTGTGTGTGTGTGTGTGTGTGTGTGTGTGTGTGTGTGTGTGTGTGTGTGTGCGCGTGCGCGTGTGTAGATGTGACCGAAATATCAAAAAATAGGGCTAAGCCCCTAAAGGGTGGCCAAAAATTAGGGTGGGCTGAAATTGACCCATGGAGAGCCAGGGTTGGTCGAAAATTAAGTTTAAAAATGGGTTCTCAAAAATAGGGTTCTCAAAAAAATTTGGGTTCTCAAAAAATTAGGGTGGGGTACGTACAACGGTTGCTTACGCAACCGTTTGGCCAACCCTTCTTCGAGGTTGCCAAGAAGTAGGGTTGCCAGAAGTGGGTTCTCAAAAAATTTGGGCTCTCAAAAAATTTGGGTTCTCAAAAAATTTGGGTTCTCAAAAAATTTGGGTTCTCAAAAAAATTTGGGTTCTCAAAAATTTGGGTTCCTACCCAAAGGTCAGGAAAAAATTTGGGCTCAAAAATTCAGTTGCCCAAAAGGTCAAGGGCAGGTAAAAGCGCTGTGGTCAAGGTCCTAGGATTCTGCGAGGTCCCATGTCATTTTCGTGCAAATCCCTGTCCACTCACTCAGCACTCTTGCCAATAAGATCGAAAACCTTGTCGGAGAACAGGATAGTAATCGGTTGATGGGAGGTGCCTTGTCGAATGGCATCCGGGAGGTACTTGGAACAACTCCGAAAAGAGGAGGTGACCATTTTGGCCTCTCTGTCAGCGATTTCATTGCCAGTTACCAATACATGAGAGGGGTCCAACATAAAAATAATTTGTTTCTTGCGGGATGGAGCAGCCGAAGAAATTGCTGCACAGCAGATACCATTGTGTTTTTAGAATAAGGGGTTTTAAGCGCTTGCGGGCTGAGCGAATCTGAATAAATGACATAAGAGTGATCTTGGTTAAGGATTTTTATTTTCTTATTTTACCCTGGACGATTCAGGCATTCCTCTTCCTCCTCCTTCTCTTCTCAGGTGTCCATGCCTTTGCCTGAGATTATATTTGATCGGGTGCATGGGCTCCTGAAATCTATGAACGTTAAGAAAGGCGGGTGGCCCCGGATGGCATTCCTCCCGATTTTGGAGGAGTGTGCTTCTGTGCTAGCCCCTCCTCTCGTTCCAACTTTATTCTCTATGCCTCAATACTAGCACTTTCCATCAGTGTTGGAGGCGAGCATATGTCCAACCTATTCCGAAAAAAGGAAGCCGCTCTTATCCTTCTAACTATCGCCCCATAGCTCTAACATGTATTCTATCTAAGATCTTTGAAACCCTTCTCAACTCTCATTTCTTAGACCATCTGGAATCTCATTCCCTTTCTTTCGATCACAGTACAGCTTTCGGCGCTCGAGGTCTATTGGTGATATACTTTCCTATCTAACAGATTTATGGCTTTCCACCCTTAGGAATTACGGGAAGACATGCATTGGTGGCGCTTGACATATCAAAATTTGACCGGATATGGCACGCGTCACTGCTCTCAAGCTCCCCTCCATTGGTTTTCTCCTTCTCTTTGCTTAATTATGTCTAAGCTTTCTTTCAAATCGCTCAATAGCGGCTGTTATTGATGGGGTGACTTCTTCTTCCTTTTCTGTCAATAGTGGTGTTCCTCAGGGTTCTGTCTTATCTCCTACTTTATTCTTGCTTTTCATTAATGATCTTCTCGTCTGCATATATATATATATATATATATATATATATATATATATATATATATATATATATATATATATATATATATATATATATATATATCTATATATATAATTATATATATTTATATATATATATATATATATATATATACTATATATATATATATATATATATATATATATATATATATATATATATATATATATGCCTATGTCTCGACCCTTTCATTCTTCAACTCATTTTCATTTCTGCTCCTTCTTTTACTTCTAGAATTGCCTCTCGTCTTAATCTTTCTGATTCCATTCTCGCTGATCTGGATAAAATTTCCGGGTGGGGTCGTCTCAACCTTTGTGAAATTTAATTCTTTAAAAACCCAACTTCTACAAATCTCCCCTCTCTAAGACATCTTCTAACTTTCCTATCTCTTTCGACGGTTCTCTCGTCTCTCCTGTTGACAATATAAACATCCTTGGCCTTAACATAAACAAAAAAATGTCTTGGAAACCTCACATCACAATGGTTGCTAGGGCGGCCTCAAAGAAACTGGGAGTTCTGTTTAGACTGCGAGACTTTTTTTCCTCTTCACAGTTACTCCAGTTATACAAGGGTTTCATCCGCCCTTGTATGGTCCTGCTCTCATATCTGGGGGGTGCTCAGGTTTCACCCCACTTTTTGGATAGGGTAGAGACAAAGGCAAAAAGACTTAAAATCTTTCCCGTACTTTCCAGTTTCCTTGACCCTCTATCTTTGCGGCGCGATGTTGGTGCTATATCTTTATAGGTACCGTAGCGGCAGGTGCTCAAGGGAACTTTCCACTCGCGTGCCACCTTTACAATGCCCTCGTAGCACAAGGGGTGTGTCCTTTTATGAGTTTGTGTTGATATTAGTAACTCCAGACTAGTTCGCTGCGGTGCCTTCTTCTTTCCTGCCACCTCTGTTTTGTTGGGATTCCTCTTCCATCTTCTCCTAAAAAATTTAATCTCCCTCACTTTAAAGCCCGCGTCTGTGCTCATCTGCGTAATTTGCGTTAGTTGAAATTTTGTTGAGTGAAACACCCCCTCCTTGAATAGGGCTTTGCCCGTGAGCGGTGGTGATAACTGTAAAAAAAATAAATAAATAATATAGATAGTTAATTCTGCTGTGAAAATTGAAGCATGAGGGGGGGAGGAATTTGCAGGAAGGTTGCAATCAGGAAAGACAGCAGATGTGCCCACACTGTTCCCGGTTTTAGAGCCGTCAGTAAATACTGGAGTAAACTCATCATGAACTACGGACTGAGGAGACGGGAATGATGCCTTTAACAAGGCAGCAGAATGGCTAGATTGGAGAGAGAGGTCAGAGCCAAACAAATGGTGGGGAATAACCAAGGTGTGTATTCTTCATCGTATGAGAAAGGCAGCACCTTGAGGGATGTTAAGGAAATTAAGGATGTTAAGAACCGTGTTCCGGAAATGGCCAGTAATTAGGATTCCTGAGGCACCTCCTGCAAAATCGGTGTCAGAGCAGACGGTATTGGGGTTTGAAAAGAAATATAGTGGACATGATGTATTCTCTTTGAAGAGAGTGGCATCACATTGGCTCAACTTCAAGGCTTACCCGGGACGATCGGAAGGCTCCAGTGGAGATACGGATCGCCTCGTTTTGGATGAGATCTAACAGGTGTAGTAGGGAGGCCTGACCATATACTACACAGCCATAGTCAAGCTTCGATCGAACTAGGGCGATATATAGACGTAAAAGGGACTTGCGATCAGCGCCCCAAGATTTTGAGGCGAGATGACGTAATACGTCAAGCGCGCGATGACAAGTTGTTTTCAGGTGTTTAATATGTGGGGCATATGTTAAGTGGTCATCTAGAATGAGTCCTAGAAATTTGACCTGTGAAGTAATAGGAATGGGTGAACCGTATAAGGTTAGGTTCGCTGGAAGAAGGTGGCAAGTTCTTCGATTCCCTTTTTTCTTAAAAAGCACTGCTGAGGTTTTGATGGGAGAAAAACGGAAGCCATGGGAGTTACCCCATTGTGAAATATTCTCAATAGCTAGTTGAAGTTGCCGTTCGAGAAAAGGCAACTGCTATGTATAACGCAAGGTCATCGACATAGAGAGAGAAATTGACAGTCGCTGGGATAGAAGTAACGATATCATTGAATCCGAGAGCAAATAGTAGTACACTTAGGACACTACCCTGCGGAACGCCTTCATCCAGAGTAAAGTGGCGTGACAGAATAGAAGAGCACCGAACCTGGATAGATCTGTTTGACAGAAGGCATTTGATGAAAAGAGGGAGTTGTCCGCGGAAACCAAGCGAATGAAGTTTAAGGAGAATCCCAGTTCTCCACGTTGTGTCGTAAGCTTTCTCAAGGTCAAAAAAGACACCAAGAACCATCCCACCAGTTGAGAAGGCTTCCCGGATGTCATGGTCTAGTTTCACCAAGGGGTCCGCAGTCGAACGATTTTTGCGGAAACCAAATTGGAAGTTTGAGAAAGCTTGACGGCTCTCCAGAACAGGGAGTAAGCAGCCAGAAACCATTTTCTCCATTAATTTACAGGAATGACAGGTCAGCGAAATTGGTCTTTGGTTGTCCGCCAGCTTCGGATCTTTTCCAGGTTTGGGAATAGGAATTACAAAAGCTGTAGTCCAAATAGATGGAAAAGAAGATTCGATCCAGATTCTGTTATATAAATCCAGCAAAAATGCTGACGCCGAAGGATGGATATGACGGAGCATGATGTACGAAATCATGTCTGGACCAAGGGCACCGTCTTTGCTATTTGCCAATGCGGTTTGATACTCTGCAAGTGTAAAAAGACGGTTGTAGGTATGATCCTCACCTTTCGCTGTTGAAAAGCCAACGATGAAAGCTTTCTGTTACAAAGGAGAGAAGATATGAGGAAGAAACTAAACTGACTAGAGGAGGAAGCAAAAGAAAGTGGGTCTCAAGATAAACAAAATTAAAACTAACAATGAAAATAAATGGACGGTTGGTATCTTTGAATTGTTTGAAGCACATTTTGAGGATTTGGAGAATTTCACGTATTTGGGAAGTGTAATAAATGCTGAAGGAGGAGGTATAAAGAACGTGGAAAAGAGAATAAATAAGTAAAGCAAGAGTAGCATTTCGACAGTTAGGTAAGATCTGGAAATCACATTAGTTAACCGAATGGACAAAACTACGAATTTTTACCAGCAATGTTAAATCAGTTTTGTTATTTCGGAATCAGTCATAGAAAATGACTAGTAGAATAAAGCCTTTGTATAAAGGTGCTTGAGAAAGATAACCAGAATAAGAGAACTAGAGGTTATTTCGAATGAGAGGTTGTGGAATAGGACTGGACAACAGAGGTTTTGAAGGAAGGACATGTGTCGAGAAGAAAACAGGGATAAATGCCAAGTTATGCACTGGAGTGGAACCCACGAGGGAGAAAAAGAAGAAGAAGAAGAAGGGGTCGACCAGCAATGCTAAGAAGAAGATTACTATTGAAGAATATAGAAAGAAATTTGATAAGCTGGATTGAAATTAAAGCTGTCGCAGTCGACAGAAAGAGAAGGCGAATAGTAACGGAATCCATTTTACTTCTTCAAGGAGTAACAGCAATTAAGCAAACAAGCAAGTTAATGATAGAAAACCTCTGCAGTTATTCTAACAAAGATGATATATATATATAATATATATATATATATATATAAAAATAAATATATATAAAAATATATAAATATAATAAAAAAAAAAATATATATATATATATATATATATATATATATATATATATATATATATATATATATATAATTATATATATATATATATATATAATAATATATATAATATATATATATATGTATAACTATGCTGCTATAACTATATAACTGCTATATATATATAATAACAACAATATATATAGCTAATATATATGCTGCTATATATACTTTAACTGCTATATATATATATATATATATAAATATATATATATAAAATTAAAAATGCTTAGTCCTCATCTTATTTTGGAATTCTTTTCTTTTCAATGCTAAAGGACCTCGATCTTATGCCCCACAGGAGATCAGGTTCCAAGGGAGTAGTAGTGCCAGTAAGGAATATCGTGTAGGTTGATTTATAAAACCTGAGTCAAAACCTATTTTCAATAATAAAATACATTATAAAAATATATATATATATATATATATATATATATATATATATATATATATATATATATATATATATATATATATAATATAACAATATATATATATATATATAACCAACATATTATATATATATATATATATATATATATATATATATATATATAATAACATATATATATATATATATATATAGGGCAGTAGCAAAAATTTTTCCGGGAGTTTTGATATATATATATATATATATATATATATAACTAAATATATATATATATATATATATATATATATATATATATATATATATATATATACTTTCTATATATATATATATATACTATTACAGTTGTCACCACCACTCTCGGGCAGAGCCCTATTCAAGGGGGTGTTGCACGCCTCAGAATTGAACAACTAACGCAAATTACGCATATGAGCACTGACGCAGGCTTTGAAATGGGAGATAGGGTGGCAGGAAGCACAGAGATGGAAGAGAATTCCACAGAACAGAGGTGGCAGGAAAGAGGGAAGCACCGCAGCGAAGCCTGGGTTACCATTGAAACACAAAACTCATGTGCTGACACAGCACCCCTTGTGTCTACGAGGGCGACGTAAAAGTGGTGGTACGAGTGATAAGTTCCCTCGAGCAACTGCCGCGCTGAGGTACCTATAGAAAAGAGATAAAGCACCAACATCGTGCCTCAAAGATAGGGTCAAGTGAGCTGGAAAGTACAGAACAGTTTATAAACCTTTTGGCCTCGACGCTATCCAAAAGCCGGGTGAAACCAGAGTCCCCAGATATGAGAACAGTACTCCATACAAGGGGCGGATGAGGCCCTTGTATAGCTGTTAATAACGAGAGAAGAGGAAAAAAGTCTCCCAGTCTAAACAGAATTAGTCTTTGAGGCCGCCCTAGCAACAGTTGTGATGTGAGGTTTCCAAGACATTTTTTGTTTATTTTAAGGCCAAGGATGTTTATATTTGTCAACAGGAGAGAAGAGAGAACCGTCGAAAGAGATAGGAAAGTTAGAAGGTGTCTTAAAAAGTAGATTTGTAGAAGTTGGGTTTTCAAAAATTGAATTTCAGGAGAAAAGATTAGGCGGCTATTCTATCAGATCAGCAATAGAATTTGAAAGATTAAGACGAGGAAATTCTAGAAGTAAAAAGAGGGAGCAGAATTGAAAAAGAGTTGAAGAATGAAGGGTCGAGTCATCGGCATATGAGTGGATAGAGTTAGATGTGATGGTGAGATCATCAATGAAAAGTAGGAATAAAGTAGGAGATAAGACAGAACCTGAGAAACCACTATTGACAGAAAAAAAAGAAGTTTGCCCCATCAACAACAGCCGATATTGAGCGATTTGAAAGAAAGCTAGACATATGTAAGCAAAGAGAAGGAGGAGGAAGGAGAAGAGCTTGGAGAGCAGTGACGCGTGCCATATCCGGTCAAATGCTTTTGATTTGTCAGGCGCCACCATGCAAGTCTCCCCACGTAGTTCCTAAGGGCAGAGGGAAAACCATAAAAAGAGTAAGATGGAAGAATGTTGCCGGTAGACCTCAGGCGCCGAAAGCCATACTGGCTATCGATAGAAGTGAATGAGATTCTAGATGATCTAAGAAATGAGAGTGAGTTGAGAAGGGTTTCAAAAGATCTTAAATAAAATACAAAGAGAGCTATGGGGCGATGGTTAAATTATTAGAACCGGCTTCCTTTGCACTCCAGGAATAGGTTGGACATGTGCAAGCTCACTGAGGGAAGTGTTAGTATTGAGACATAGAGAATATAGTTGAACGAGGGGAGGGGCTAGCACGGAAGCGCACTCCCTCAAAACTCTGGGAGGAATGCCATCGGGCCACCCGCCTTCCTAACGTTCATAGGTTTAGCACATGCACCCGATCAAATGTAATCACAGACAAAGGCATAGGAGAGGAAGAAGGAGTACTTAAGAGGAATGCCAGAATCGTCCAGAAGTTTGAGATTAGAAAGAAAATAGAAGGCAAAGATTGATTGGCCTTTTTCAGTTGGAGAGTTAGCAACAGAACCATCAGATCGAATAAGAGAAGGAAAGGATAATATTTACAGAAGTTGTTTGAGATGTTTTTGGCAAGCCAGAAATATTTGTCAGTAGGAGAACCAATTAGGTTAGCGCACTTTCGTTTGATTGAAAGCCCGCTTTGCTCGTCGAAGAGTATCTGGCGATTTCTAGCTGAATGAAAATAAGTCAGTGTGATAGGATATCGAGAATTTTTCCACCCCCGATACGGACTGTCTCTAGCCTGAATGGTCAGAAAATAAGCACGATCGAACCTTGGTTTATTTGGGGAGAGAAAGATTTAGTCGAAGAAGAAATAATGCTCATCCATCAACGATTACAGCTCCCGCCTTATCGGCAGAAGCCGAAACGTCACCAGAGTCAAAGCAGTCATTCCAATTATAGTTAGCGTAGAAACAGCGCAAGGCCCCCCAAAATCAGCCCGATCAAAGTGCTAGAAAAAAACGCGTAGGGCAGTATGGAGCTGTTGGAGAGAAAGAGTATTAAAACTAAGAGATATAAAGGTTGTGGTCAGATTTAAAAATAGGAGCGAAGGGTGGTGTATTTATAGAGAATGACAAGTTGTGAAACATAGGTCAGGTGTTTGAATTGGTTGGGACGATCCGGAATATGTGTGGGTTCTTTAATTAGTTGCTCCAGATCGTTGAGAATGCTAAACGATTCGGCTTCACTCCCCACCTAAATGAGAGGACCCCAACCATTCTCTGTTCTGTACATTGAAATCCTCTAAATAGAGGACCTCAGTATTTGGATGAGAAGATATAACAGTCTCGTGAGAAGCAGTTAGATATTTAAAAAAGCTGTGAATATTTGTAATGTTAGGAGAACAGTAGCAGAGCAAAAGATTATTTTGGTAGAAAGAAGAAAGATTTTAAACCACCTAACATTGAAGTTATATATATATATATATATATATATATATATATATATATATATATATAATATATATATATATATATATATATATATATATATATATATATATATATATATATATATATATATATTGTAATGGGGTGGTTGAAAAGATAATAAATTGTAATGTCATAAACTCACTCTTCTAGCAGATAAACAATTCCTTGGCCAGGCCCCCGTGACAATACAACCAACCAATACTTTCTAAGATTCTCGAGCCTCTATCGTATCAGTATCCAGACCTCCTGTCGAATGAGTTATCGGCCTGTGCAATATTGCAATGCAATTCTATACTCAAAACTCACCAACGTATCTCCCTGAAGGTCCTTCAAGTGAAACAACGGTCGAACGGGTTCTTTGTTTTATATGAGAACCGGCCAGTCAATAATACTCGTTATCAGTGAATTTACCTGTTATTATGATCAATGTTTTGATCATGAAATCAGTGTCTTTGAGACCTAAAATAATAGTTATCTGAATATTTAAATAAATAAGAAAGCAAACTACCTTTGGAAACACACAAGAAAACCACTGGGATAACTTTAAAAATACTTTAATAAAAAAATAAATATGTACTGCTTTTATACAGAATAAAGTCTTACACATCCATGAACATATAATTAGATGTCCGTAGATATCCACTTACATGCGCACCGCATGGGTAACACTACAGTACCAAATATTAATATTATTTTATGCTTTAAAATAACTCTTGCAATATAAATCAACGACCATATATATATACATGCAATATGTATATTTATATGTGCATCAATATATATATATACAAACAACTGTTAACCTACAACAAAATATTCTAACCTTAAATTTATACAAATCTTCGTCCATATATATTTATATATATAAAATACATAAATATCGATGTGCAAAAATATGTATAAACGAATTAAAATATATTAACAAAAATATATAGACTGATCGATATGAAAGGTAATCTTAAACTTTTACTTGAAAATTATTCAAATTTAGAATTTACAAAATACGTCGATTTGTCACTGTGACCAAATAGTAAGAAATCAGCTGATGCTTTCTACAACTGTTTCTCCAATGCAAGAGAGTTGCCTAATAGTAATTAAATAAATCTTTGTTGTAAACAAACATTGAGTATACAAACATTAACCATACGTTAATAAATAAATACTGAACTTACAAATGCTTTATATTTATCGTCAAAATATACTGACTGCGAAACTTTGGAAAATTAATTACAATAAATAAACGCTTACCTGCAAGCAACATCTAGCAATGATATCGACTGCAAAATCTTTACAAGTGCATAGATACAGACGACACACCTTGATATATTTATGCACATATGAAATATAATTTATAAGTTCTTTGATAAACACAAACTTAATTACATTAATCATTACAATAAATAATACAGCAATATTTACACTTCGAAAATTATATCACCATATTAATTTAAAACAAATACTACATTTACTTTTATAACAAATCACAAAACAAAGCATTCCTGCTTACAAAAAAATACACCATCTAACATATAATAAAAATCGATCGAGACATATGAGGCATCACAAGTACCAACTATATACACCCTTGGTCAACAACAATAAAAGCGGAAAAGATCAAAATTATGCTTCTTTTTACTATTTATATGAACCTGAGTAACATAGATTACGACCATTAGCGAATCAAAACACTTAAAAACAGCAGGTAGAATGTTATATACATTTATCAATTAAAATAGTAAAATAAATATATACATGACATCTGAAGAAGAGGCGTGGTTGGTATTTCTTGTGATATTACACTATTTCTCAAGAAATAACAATCTCTCATCCCATTCTGAATAAAAAAACTAACGACAGTCGGAGTTTATGCGCTTCCACACTTTTTAACAAATATGCATTTATTTAATTTTAAGAAATAAAATTATTCTAATATTATATATATATATATATATATATATATATATATATATATATATAATAACACGCAGTTTCCTTTCGCAATTGCTTTAAAAATATTAATAATAATAATAATAATAATAATAATAATAATAATAATAATAATAATAATAATAATAATAATAATAATAATAATAATAATAATAATAATAATAATAATAATAATACTATTAAACATCGATAACAACGACCAATGACAAATCAGATTTTAAGAGTAAGGCTTAAAAAACGAGTTCTCATTGGTTATTGGATCTCTCTCCTTATATATAAACATATATACAACAGTTTGACCGGGCCTCGCGGTATACATGAGGTATATAGAAAAAAAAATAAACAACATTGCAATAGCAATATGGGACCTTTACTCTAAAACAAATAAATGAAAATCAATTTATATACTTCATGTACACTACGTTACATCTTTGGCCCACCCAACATGAAGCAAATTGGTACAACTTTGCTTTATATACATGATGATATAACATTGGTTTCATTTTCGCAGCGCTCCTTCTTCTGTAGTGGCTTCTGAAGACGAATCCAATGTCTCATCGGCATACGATCTACTTAAATAGTCAGCTATGACGTTGTCTCGCCCACTAATGTGGTTTAGGATAAACCTGAATCTTTGAAGGTACAATGACCACCTCATTATCCTATTGTTTTCATATCTCTTTTTATTCATAGCCGTCAGCGGTCTATGATCTGACTGAAGGACAAATTCCTTTCCATAGAGATATGGCTCGAACTTCCTGATGCCCATAACAATTGCTAAGGCCTCCTTCTCTAAAGTTGAGTACCTTTGTTGGGTCGCAGACAACTTCTTGCTCCCGTACGCGATAGGATGAAGAATTCCTCCGTCTTCCTGAAGGAGGACAAATCCCAGCGAAGTACCGGATGCATCCACCTGTAGCGTAAATGTCTTTTCCAACTCTGGCATCTTTAAGATTGGCTTCGAGCTTAACGCTTCTTTCAATTTTTCAAACGCCTGCTGATGTACAGACTCCCACCTTACCTTCGTCGGCTCACCCTTCTTCGTTAGGTCAGTCAATGGCGCTGCAATTTTCGCATAGTTCTTTACGAAATCCTGATAGTACCCTGTGAGCCCTAAGAAAGACCTTACTTGCTTTTTATTCTTAGGTGGCTCCGTCTTCTTAATCTTCATTACATTATCTTCATGCAATCCCTTAGTGCCATTGCCAATATAATGACCCAAGAACTCAACACTCGACGAGGCAAACTCGCACTTAGTCGGTCTGATGGTGAATCCCTCCTCCTGGAGTTTTTGTAGAACAATCTCAAGAGTTATCGTATGCTCGCGCCAGGTCTGAGAATGGACGATGATATCGATATCATCGATATAAAAATCGACATCGTTAATTCCATCCAGAATCCTGCGCATTGACCTCACAAGCGTTGCACCGGCATTTACCATACCGAATGGCAGCTTGAGGTAATGAAAGTGTCCATCTTCGGTTGAGAAACCGGTTTTATGACAGTCTTCAGGCTTTATTTTAATTTGCCAATAGCCCTTGGCTAGGTCAAGTTTTGTGAAGAACTTATCCTTGGCAAATTTGGTGAATAATGTCTGAGTTGTGGTCATGGGCTCTGGATCGAAGACTGTGATCCTATTTAAGGCCCTATAATCGGAGCATACCCTTTTACTCCCGTCCTTTTTCTGGACAACGACTACTGGCGCTGAGTACGGCGACGTGGAGGGAACAATGATACCCATTCGTATCATTTTATCTGTCTCCTTCTTCAGTTCCGTCCGCGTCGTGAAAGGTAACTTGTATGGCTTCAGTCTGATGGGGGTATCGTCTATGAGGTCAATTGCATGATAGTAATTCTTCGCGGTGCCAGGCACGTCTGTAAAAATTTCCTCATGCTTTTCTAGGATCTCCATCAACTCTCTCCTCATAGGATCTGTTATGTCCTTGCTGACTTTGGTGTCGGACAACCTCTCTTTCTGGACCATTGTAGGATCCATATCTACTAAAGTGATGTTCTCTTCGTTCTCGGTGTCTAAGATCACCGCAGAAGCACCTATATTCCCCTGATGTTGGTCCATCTCTTCTTCTTCTTCTTCTTCACTCTCCTCTCTCACAATATATTTCTTTAGCAGATTTATGTGATATGTTTTAATCACATCACCAACTTGGATCTTATAGTTGTCTTTACCATACAGTTCCACAACTGTGTATGGCCCGCCCCATCTCATGAGCATCTTGTTACTAGAAGTCGGTAGGAGAACGAGAGCTAAGTCTCCTACTTTCAGCTTTCTGGTCTTCGCGCCTTTGTCGTAATATCTCTTTTGTGAAATTTGGGCTTTAGCTAAGTTTTCTCTAGCCAACTTTAGAGTTTCATTTAGCCTCTCTTGCAAGTCAAAAACATACCTGTATGTTGACCTTGCCTCTTCAGGATTGATATCTCCTGCCCAAATCTCGTGTAATATTTGCATAGGACCCCGCACAGTCCTTCCGTACAGGAGCTCAAAAGGGGAGAATCCTGTGGAGTCCTGTGGAGCCTCCCTGTATGCAAACAATAATGGCTCTAAAAACTTATGCCACTTCCTCACTTGCTCACTGCACATCCTCCTGAGCATTCGTTTCAGGGTACCGTTAAACTTTTCGGTGAGGCCTTGACTCATTGGGTGGTATATGCTGGAAAACTTTTGCTTTATGTTAAGCATCTTCGTCACATCCCTCATTAAATCAGATGTAAATTGACGACCATTATCACTGAGTATTTCCTTTGGCACCCCCAACCTCATGAAAATAGATACCAGGCTTTCTGTAACCTTCTGTGCAGTTATGCTCTTAAGAGGTACAGCCTCAGGATAGCGCGTGGCGGCATCCACAAGAGTTAGGACATACTGATGCCCTTCTGAAGACGGTGGTGAAATCGGTCCAATTAGGTCGATGATTACTCTCTGGAACGGCTCCTCAATGATGGGCATGGGGCACAGAGGTACTTTCTTTACTGAACCTTTCGGGCACGTCCTCTGACATATGTCACAGGAGTAACAATGCTTTGTTACATCCAGATATATGTTTGGCCAAAAGAACTGTTGGGTAATTTTACCCATTGTCTTCTTTACTCCTTGATGACCACCGAAGACTTCATCATGTGCCACTTTCAGAACTCTACTCCTATACTCTTTTGGTACGACCAAAGTAAATCTCTCCTGCTGGTTTTCCATAACTCTTTTAAATAATACCCCATTCTTTACTACATACTTATTCTCACCTCTTTCTACTGACCTCCATATCCTTTGCAGAGTAATATCATCTTTTTGTTTACCTTTAAAAGTTTCCCGATCATTAATAAGTTCCTTTATATCTTCACCATGAGCTATCTCTCCTTCACCCACAGCTACTACATTCTTCTCTCTGGAACTTTGTGTGTGAGGGGCTACATCACCTCTCAGTGACTCACCATCTTTATTAGTACGATCTGTTTCCTTAGACCAATATGTACTATCTACAATCGACGTCTCCTGGACATCCGGTACTCCCGTACCTTCTTCAACGTTTTTTAGTGGTTTTGTAGGGACTCTATTTACTTCTTCTCCTGTAACCTCTTCACCCTTAGATGAACATTGGGACCCTATCATCACACTTAGTGATGGCTCCGTGGTTGGTTTGACATCTTTTCTATTGACGTCCAAAGATTGTGGTACTGACGGTTTCCCTCTGCAAAATTCTTCCCTCTCCAAACTCGCCATTCCAAAACTATGATTTGTTTGAATAGATTCTTCCTGAGAATCTTCCTCAGCGTTCTCGGCGATGGGGAATAGCAAACTTCTATGGTTATGCTCGTCCTTCTCAATAAGAGGACCTCGACACACAGTCGACTCCCATGCGAGGTTAGGCTGACTCAGGGGTAATGCACCTTTGACATTCCCAATGACTAAATCATAGACGACTTCCGGCAGCACTGCTGCGGTCGTCCTACCCACATAGTAAGGGGTATCCACATCTACATTCGCGAGTGGAGCCTCTATCACCGTTCCGTCCAGCAATCTTATCTTCATGTTATCTCCAACATAACACCTCTTGGGTACGAACTTCTCTCGCACAACTACGACATTACAACCAGTATCTCGGAGTGTTTTGACTTGATAGCCATTCACCGTCCCATAAGTTACAGGTAGGTGTGACAACTTGTCATTTTCCACCTTCTTTACTTCATTCAGGAGATTCGGCTCTTCACCTGAACCATTCAGGACTTTATTGCCGCTTTCAGAGACTCCGGATGCTCCCGTGCTCTTTACTTCTTCCTTCTGTTTACCTGAACTACTTTGTCCTCTACCACTACTGTTGAAATATGGAGGGGCTCTACAGTCTCTAGCGAGATGCCCTCTCCTCTGACATTTGTAGCACGTGACCACAGCCCTGGGCTCACTGCTACTGCGACGATGGTTCTGTCTGTCGCTGTTTCCGCTATTGATCTTTCCTTCACTTGTTTGTTGACCTTGATGTACGTTGATCACTGCTTTTATGATTACTATTCGTAAAGTAACCACTGCCTCTCGATCTAAAATTATTATTACTGTTATGATGGCTTTTATCCGCGTGATTATGATTCCGTGCGTGACTAGTTACAAAGTTTTATATGATGAGCTTCCATATAGCCCTCTGAACTAACTATAATCTCCTCCGGTATCTTCTTCTTTGTTTCCCTCAGGTAAGTAGCAAGTTCTTTCGGGACAGTATTTAAATACTTGTCGACTGAGAAAAACTCAATAAGATCATCTGGTGTCATCGTTACGTTTGCTGCGGTAATCCACTTCCTCAGAGCTTCAATAATCTTCTGTAGGTACACCCTAGGGTTATCATCCTCCGTAGGACTCATATTCTTGTATTTGGCGCCGTACCCACTTTCTGTGAGACCGTACCTCACTAACAAAGCTCTTTTTAGGCTGTCATAATTCTTTAGCTCTTCAACAGACAAATTGTTGAACACATTAACCGCCTTACTCGTAAGGAATGACCCTAAAACTAACGCTTGCTTTTCCTTAGGGATGTCATTTGCCTCCGCTTGTTTTTCGAACATTAGCAAGTACTCCTCTATATCATTTACTTTCTCATCAAAGAATGGAAGCTTCAACTTCGGGTATTTATTAGCGTAGGAAGTGCTGTGGCTGCTTTGAGTGCTTTGAGAAGCTATTGTTGCA
>JABUQX010145356.1:22500-25000 GCA_015478945.1 Trachelipus rathkii
TAATAATAATAATAATAATAATAATAATAATAATAATAATAATAATAATAATAATAATAATAATAATAATAATAATAATAATAATAATAATAATAATAATAATAATAATAATAATAATAATAATAATAATAATAAAAGGGAAGCCTTTGTAAACTAATAAATAAAAGTTGAAGTTTTGAAAGAAATTAAGTTATTAATTAGCCTAGTAATTAAAATACGTTGACCAAATACCGTAGATTTAATTTACAATGAAACTAATTTTTTTCTAAAACTATTTTGTTTTGTTTTTTCTTTATTTCTATCTATTGATCAATTTGATTGTAACATTATTTCTTCACGCTGCGTCGCTTTTCTATTTTTCTTCTCGATTTGTTATTTTTCAATTTCTTTTCAGTAACTATATTACGGTCTAATATATATATATATATATATATATATATATATATATATATATATATATATATATATATATATATATATATATATATATATATATATATATATATATATATATATATATATATATATATATATATAAATATACATATACATATATATATATATATATATATATATATATATATATATATATATATATATATATATATATATATATATATATATATATATATATATATATATAACTACTATATATATATATATATATATATATATATATAAATTAATTCAAAAAACTAGAATTGGGTTAAGCAACTGACCTCTGATATTTTACTTATTTCTAATTGGGACCAAAACATGGCTACCTTAAAGTTTTCAGCATTTTTCTATTTGAGATAATTTTCTACAAATCTGGAGTATAACATTTTCGAATTCACACAACTCATATTTTCGTTTGTTGTCAATATTGTTGATCTTTCTTTTCTCGTAATTTTTCTTGCAAGGATCATATTAATTTTCTATCCAAACAGGTTTCTTAAAGATTGAGTATTCTGAAGCGCTTTCAAAAAAATTTTCCCGTGACGTCAGTTGTTTGCTCCTTATATGGGTTTCGTTTGCTTCTGCATGGAGTATACTTCACACATCTGTTGCGGTTCCATTCATGAAGCTCTTTCATGAAGCCTTCTCAATTCTTTTGCTTACATTAACTCTTATCAGAATCTTTCTGCCAGCCGAATTGATGCGTCACACTTTTTATACTATCCCTATTACAGCAGATATTGCTCTTCTAAACTCTTCAGTTTCATACCTCCGACATTGTGAAGAGCTAGTGCATCACGCCTTTCTACACAATCTTTTTTTAACTCAATCCTACTTTCTAATCGCAGATTTAAAAAGAGAGAGTTAGAGAGACTGACATAGACTCTCTTTCTCTCTCCTCTCTCTCTCTTTCTCTTTCTCTCTCTCATTGTATTGTTCATTAATATTATTTTACATGCTACTGCCTATACTTATATGATCGACTGAAGCAAGGAAACCATAACTACCTCTCCATTCTAACAAGGTTTTTCAGATGATCTACTTAAGGCGATAGCAAAACACCTTACATTTTTTCCCTTTCCTTGTCATACCCAAGGTATCGAACGCGTAACTAGCTTAGTCAAAAGGGCCCTAAAATTGAATTTTCTAGGAAGACCGTATTAAATATATTTTGTACGTCATAGAGTCAAGAAAAACTATGACAACTTTTCAATGCCAAAACAAATGGAAATAACTTTAAGTGTGTTTTCAAAGTAATAAGGGGAAAATATATCTAATAATATTAGTATTATGGTATAACATTAATAGTATTAGTATTATACTGTTAGCATTATAGTATTATAGTATCAGTATTAGAGTATCTCTGGCATTAAAGTTCGCTCATGTATGAAGTGAATTTCCTTTTTTTAATTTTTTCAATATTTTGATTAATATTTTAGGTTAGTTAATTGTATAGCTCTAATATTTCCAGCATATCAAATATATATCCATATGGAACTCCATGCATGGTGTGGAATTAGGCTTCCATTTTTCGACCCTCCCCAGTTTATATATATATATATATATATATATATATATATATATATATATATATATATATATATATATATATATATATATATATATATATATAAATATATATATATATATATATATGTATATATATATATATATATATATATATATATATATATATATATATATATATATATATATATATATATATATTTTTATATATATATATATATATATATATATATATATATATATATATATATATACATACAGGGTGTCTCACAAGTTATATTTCAGCGGTCTACGACTGCCTGAATGTACCCGTATATGAAGTGGCGCCGTTTCATTCTGGGACACCCTATATATATATATATATATATATATATATATATATATATATATATATATATATATATATATATATATATATATATATATATATATACATATATATATATATATATATATATATATATATATATATATATATAATATATATATATATATATATATATAATATATATATAATAATAATATAATAATATAT
>JABUQX010145356.1:30000-32262 GCA_015478945.1 Trachelipus rathkii
TGGAAGTATTTGAGATGAAGGGGTTGAGAGCGGTTTGTGGGGTTAGTAGAAGGGAGAGGATTAGGAATAGGGTGGTGAGGGAGAGATGTGATTGGAGGAATGGGTTGGTGGGAAGAGCGGAGAAAGGAATGTTAAGATGGTATGGGCATTTAGTGAGAATGGAGGAACAGAGAGTGGTTAGGAGAGTTTGGGAGGCGGAGGGGATAGGAAGGAGAGGAAGGGGGAGACCAAAAAGGAGGTGGATGGATGGAATAAAGGAGATGCTGGAGGAGGGAGGGATGAGGGAGGAAGAGGGTAGGGTGTTGGCGAGGGATAGAGTGGGGTGGAGGAGGTGGGTGAGGGCGAGATGAGAGGGGGTGTGAATGAGGCTGTATGTACCACTACCCCGCTCAAGCGGGAAAAAGTGTGGGTAAAATAAAAATAAATAAATAATAAAATAAATTATTATTATTATTATTATTATTATTATTATTATTATTATTATTATTATTATTATTATTATTATTATTATTATTATTATTATTAATATTTCAATTTTTCATATTTTCTATTTTTATATATTATATATTATTATTATTATTCTATAGTTTTTTTTATTTTTATTATTACAACATATAATTATTTTTATTAGCAAACATTAATGTAAACATTAATTATTATATTATTATTATTATATATATTATATATATTATTATAGATATTATTATTATTATTATTAGTTATTAATATATTATACAGTATATATACATATATATATATATTATTATATATATATATATTATTATTATATTATTATTATTAATATTATATATATATTATATATATATATTACATATTATTATATATATATACAGTATATATATTATTATTACATATATATATATAAAGGTAGATAAAGAAAGATATATATATATATATATATATATATATATATATATATATATATATATATATATATATATATATATATATATATATATATAATGTGAAATAATGGTATTACATTGATATTTTGGGTGTAGAATTTATTATCTTTTTTAAAGATGGCTTAGTGTGTTGTTGTAGGTTGTGCTTGTGATGTGCGAATTCAGAATATTTTTGTTGTGTTGGGGTTGTGGTTTATTTTCTGTGTGTACTGTTGCTAATTCCTATTCTTATTTTGGTTGATTCGGTTATTTATTCTATTACTAACTTCGATGATTTGATTTATTTGCTCTTGATTTGGTTGTATATATTTTCATAAATGTTTGCAGTATACATCAAGGATGTATTTTTTGCATGCTTTTGGTATTATTTTGTTTTAATGTTTCAGTGCTTTGTTAAGAGATGGAAAGTCAGTTATTTAAAAGGATTTTAGTTCCTGTTCTATGAGGTCAGTGAAACCTTGCCAATTCGCTTTCTTATAGTTGATATTTGTTTTTTGTTTTTTAAAGGATGTGTGTTGGGTTTTCATAACAAATTGTAATTAGAATTGGGATGTGACCAGAGGAGAGAGCAGGGAATGTTTGTCCTGTTGTGGTGATCTGAATTTGGTGGGATCAGAATGGTATATCGGGGGATGTGTAGTTTTGACTATGTTGGAATGGTTGCTTAGTGGGTTGGTTCCTGTTTTTGAGGATATTGAGTGAGTATGATTTATAAGTGAATGTTTCACCTCTTGGTGTAAGTTTGTGCGTGTGTTAAGCCATAAAGGGTTTTGAGTATTGAAGTCCCAGTAAGTATTGTTATTATATTGAGCTGAGGGGGATAGATCTAAGATATAATTCCTAGGGCAGTGCTGAAAAGTGGATGTAGGGATATATAAATTCATTAGATTGTGTTTTTTTTTTAATTTTTACTTCTCTTGATTGGTACGTGAAGACTTTGTCGCTGTTTATAATTTGTTGTGTGTGAATTGTGGTGTTATGGAATTCAATATTTTTGTGTATGAAGGTAACAATGCCACGATTGAATGGATTTTTATCTTAGATTCGGATTTTGTAGTTATAAATTTCAGAGAGGTAGTTCCTTTGTGTGAGATTAGCTTCCTACAGAAGTGTATTGAGAAGATTGTATTTATCTAAGATACGATAAAGTTCTCTAAGTTTATTTAATATTTAATTGAAATATGTTGATTGAATGTAAGTATATGGAATGCGAATTTCTATGTGTGACTCTCTGCCTGAGTTGCGTTGGTTTATTGAAGCCTTACCAGCGGAAAGCGTTTCACGATTAAATGCGAAACGGTTAAAACACCAAAATCTGAACTGAACGAAGTACAAC
>JABUQX010145357.1:5000-7500 GCA_015478945.1 Trachelipus rathkii
ATATATATATATATATATATATATATATATATATATATATATATATATATATATATATATATATATATATATATATATATATATATATATATATATATATATATATATATATATATATATATATATATAGAAAAAATATATATATATATATATATATATATATATATATACGAATAAGAAAAGCAATACTAGGGCCTTCCACATATTAAACTTTATTCGAAATAACAACGTTTCGGAAATGGCAATTTCCATCATCAGGTGAAAACACTATAAAATAAAACAATAATAATTTTAAGTACACAAAATTCTATAAAAATTTAGGTGATTAGTTATTTAAATATAATATGATATATATAATACAGTATACATTAGAATCACTAAGTTCAAATATTACAAAAATTGATCACAGTTAGAAAAACAAAACGAAATGCCGCTCTCCATCGGTAAACAATATAGATTACATATCAGACAAAAACAATTAAATGAATCGAAATTCTATATTAATGGGCAACTAAATTAAAATGGAATATTAAAGTATCAACAACACTAGAAAAATTCTCAAACTCACCAGACTGGTCTCAGACATCTTCAAGTTTCTTACTATCGAATGTGAATAGACGTGAACTGTGTTGACTGTTTCTATTCACATTCGATAGTAAGAAACTTGAAGATGTCTGAGACCTGTCTTGTGAGTTTGAGAATTTTTCTAGTTCTGTCGATACTTTAATATTCCATTTTAATTTAGTTGCCTTTTAATAAATTATTTCGATTCATTTAATTGTTTTTGTCTGATATGTAATCTATATTGTTTACCGATGGAGAGAGGCGTTTCGTTTTGTTTTTCTAACTGATAAATTTTTGTAATATTTGAACTTTTGATCTTGATCTGATTCTAATGTATGCTGTGTGCCCTATACATATTATATATTTAAATGGCAACCTAAACTTACAGCAGAATTTTTGTGTGCTGCAGTATTATTGTTTTGACACGAATGTTATAATGGAAATTGCCCTTTCCGAAACGTTGTAATTTTGAATAAAGTTTAATTTTTTTTTTTTTTTTTTTTTTACAGTTGTCACCACCACTCACGGGCAGAGCCCTATTCAAGGGAGGTGTTTCACGCCTCAGAAGTCAACAACTAAAGCAAATTACGCAGATGAGCACAGACGCAGGCTTTGAAGTGGGAGATTAAATTCAGCAGGAAACACGGAAGATGGAAGAGAATCCACCGAACAGATGTGGCAGGAAAGGAAACACCGCAGCGAACTAGCCTGGGTTAGATACATCAACACAAAACTCGTAGATTCAGCACCCTAGTTCTGCAGGGCGACGCAAGGTGGAGAGGTACGCAGGTGATAGCTCCTCGAGCACCCGCTCGCTGCAGTGCCCTATAGAGAAAGGGTAAAGCACCAGCATCGCGCCGCAAAGATAGAGGGTCAAGTGAACTGGAAAGTACAGAACGAGTTTATAAGCCTTTTTGGCCTTTGACTCGACCCTGTCAAAAGCCGGGTGAAACCAGAGCCCCCCAGATATGAGAGCAGTACTCCATGTACAAGGGCGGATGGGGCCCTTGTATAGCTGGAAGTAACTGAGAAGAGGAAAAAAGTCTCGTAGTCTAAACAGAACTCCCAGTTTCTTGAGGCCGCCTTAGCAGCCGTTGTGATGTGAGGTTTCAAGACATTTTTGTTTATGTTAAGGCCAAGGATGTTTATATTGTCAACAGGAGAGACGAGAGAACCGTCGAATGAGATAGGAAAGTTGGAAGGTGTCTTAGAGAGGGAGATTTGTAGAAGTTGGTTTTTTAAAGAATTGAATTTCACAAGGTTCAGACGACCCACCTTGAAATTCTATCAGATCAGCGAGAATAGAATCGGAAAGATTAAGACGAGAGGCAATTCTAGAAGTAAAAGAAGGAGCAGAATTGAAATGAGTTGAAGAATGAAGGGTCGAGTCATCGGCATATGAGTGGATAGAGTTAGATGTGCAGGTGAGAAGATCATTAATGAAAAGTAGGAATAAAGTAGGAGATAGGAGAGAGAACCCACAGGAACACCACTATTGACAGAAGGAAGAAGTCGCCCCATCAAGCACAAATATTGAGCGATTTGAAGAAAACTAGACATAAGTAAGCAAAAGAGAAGGAGGAAACCCAAGGAGGGAGCTTGAAGCAGTGACGCGTGCCATACCCGGTCAAATGCTTTGGATATGTCCAACGCCCCGCAAGTCTTCCCGTAGTTCCTAAGGGCGGAAAACCATAAATCAGTAGAATAATAAGAAGTATATCGCCAGTAGACCTCGAGCGCCGAAAGCCGTACTGGCGATCGGAAAAAAAGTGAATGAGATTCCAGATGATCTAAGAAATGAGAGTTGAGAAGGGTTTCAAAGATCTTAGATAGAATACAAGTGAGAGCTATAGGGCGATAGTTAGAAGGATCAGAGCGGCTTCCTTTTTTCCGGAATAGGTTGGACATGTGCGTGCTTCCAACACTGAGGGAAAGT
>JABUQX010145357.1:10000-36620 GCA_015478945.1 Trachelipus rathkii
GCCTCTTGCGACTCGCAGAACATACAGTATGGAATTTGGGTAATTCTTGCACCTCACATTGGGATGCCAGCCATACAGGATATATATATATATATATATATATATATATATATATATATATATATATATAATATATTATATATATATATTTCTTATATATATATATATATATATATATATATATAACATATATATATATATATATATATATATACTGCATATATATATCTTCTATATATATACTGCTATATATATATATATATATATATATATATATATATATATATCAATCTCGAGATTGGAAACGAACCATAATCCCGAGATCGGAAATTGGTCGAAACTATTTGTATGATTTCACATGACCAAGTGGTAAAGGCAAGAATATTGAGGCCCGATAACGCAGTCAGAGTGCTTGCTACCGCGGCGTGGGTTCGCATCCTAATACGCGGCCTTTCCAATCCAATGCGAGAAGCATGAGATGAGTGATTTGTATGTGAATAGATTGTTCTTTTGTATGGGTTGGCTATGTTTGTAGTGATGTGTGAGTATTGAGATTAGTGTAATACACTATGCCGTAAACTGCAATACGTAAATATTACTGAAAATCTCCTACTGACGACAATTTTTTGTCCGTTCACGTAGCCGAATGAGGATCCGAACCCATAACTGAGAGGGAATCAGCTTTCTTAAGGTGAGCCAAAACGCTCGACTTAACCCACTGAACGAAATGTGAACTATATATATATATATATATATATATATATATATATATATATATATATATATATATATATATATATATATATATATATATATATATATATATATATATATATATATATATATACTGTATAAATATATCTTATATTTAATAAATATATATATATATATAACCAAATATATATAATAATAACTAACTAAGATATAATATATTTATATATATATATCTATATATATATATATATATATTTCTGCCAATGCACATTTATATATATATATATAATCTAATAATATATATATATATATATATATATATATATATATATATATATATATATAAATTTCTATATTGATCCTGCAAAAATTACATTTGTTGAAGGACAATCAAGCTTTTTTGAAAATTCAGTAGCAGGTATGTACGTATTATTATTATTATTATTATTATTATTATTATTATTATTATTATTATTATTATTATTATTATTATTATTATTATTATTGTAATAGTTGAGATTAGCGTAGTTAGACAAAATATCGATATTTTTTTAAAAATCTTTCATCCCCATGTAAGAGGACTAAAAAATCTCTGCCAGATCTCTCATATATAAATATATTCACTCTACCAGTATTTTTTTTTATGTTTAAATTCGGTTTAGAACCCATTAAGTTTAAGTTATAATAAGTTTTGTTAAGTATGCTCAGTAAATCTGTCTACTTAACAAAATTTATCATAGCCTTGCTGATATTTCGAATGCAAAATGAAATAATACGTGAAAACACCGAATAAAATTGCTCATAAATATATCGTAGTTAGTTGTGTCAATTTTTTAACAACAACATGTGGCAGAATTGCATCATACGGTCATATCCATATCAAAACATCGATTACTTTTTTTAAAAAATATTGATTAACTATTTTAACCACGCTAATCTCAACTATTATTATTATTATTATTATTATTATTATTATTATTATTATTATTATTATTATTATTATTATTATTATTATTATTATTATTATTATTTGTTGTTATTAATTAATTAATCTATTCAATAAAGACAGCATAGATTCACCTGACTCAAGTTTAGTTGCTATACTGTGGCATGGAATTACTATTAGTGTGACAGAAAAGGCAAAATAGAAATAAAACAGTGTGAAAAAAAAAAAATTCATTCCAGTTTCGTCCACCATTTAGTCTATTACTCTTGTCTTTTCTAGGAGAATATTCTTTCTATTTGCCTTTTAACTCTTAAGCATTAACTTAGGACTTAGGTGATTTAAAGTTAAATAACAATTATATGAATAAAATATTTTTTTGATCCTTGATAAATCAAATTAGGGCTTTTGGGGTACTGCAAATTCATTTTTGAGGGGTTTGACTCTCGGTTAGGGGTTGTAAACCACTAAATGAGTTGTTTTTTTTTATGCTTAGTGCGTCAAATTAGACGTTTACAAGGTCGGAAAGACCGTTTTTGAAGGTTTTGAGCTGTGGAAGAAAGTTTTTGAAGGTTTCTAATCTTAACTAGGGTTTCTAGTCCCCCCCCCCTCCAGATGGCGGTGCATGTTTCCTAGATCTTTTTAGGGTATCAGAAGGAGAGTAGACCGTTTCTGATGGTTTCATTTGGATTTTCATGATCAGTTACCCATAGATCCCCGGTTGGTTAGATTTGTTCATCTTTAAGATTGATAGGGATAAACGATATTTTGTTATAAATGACATTGTAGCAGGGTTACCATCTCATGAACACCCTAGAAAACCAGCTAAATATAGACCAGATCCCCACCAAACCTCTTCCAATCGTTTTATTTATTCATTACCTCTGTAGAAGGGTTAAGCGATAACCTAAAGGGTCCCTGGCTGCTTTATCACCGGAAATGAAAATTTTTCATGCATTTTTATGTATGACTTCTTAAACCTATAATTAGGTATACCTTTCATTTATTGTATTACATATACCGATACCGTGGCGTTATCGGTAAAGAGACAGACTCGCAAAATGTGTCTACGATTGGATCCTTTGGATCATTTTAATATATTGCATAAAACTAAATAGAATTGGGAAAATGACTAATGAGATTTTATTTCATTGCGTTTATTGAATTATTACTAACTTTATTATCATTTACATAAAAAAGTTCCCACCAAAAACATTAACAAAAATATTAAAACGTACATTATTTGAAAACACTATAAAATAAATACATTATATGCCGCATAAGTTAGAGTTAAGTGGTAGTACTGGAAAACAATGTTTTTACGTAGTGTGAGTATTATTATATTTATAAAAAAAAGGCAACATATTCATTTTCATTTCTATTATTATTAAACTTTTGTACCTAAAACCACGGACCTGTCACAACTAACATTGGATCATCACTTATAAAACGTGTAATAATATCTAATAGGTAGATTTTAATACAAGAGGGTTTTCACATTGTTAACGATTAAATTCAGTTACATCACGTACCTTAGAAAAAATTGTATTATAGTCTAGTGTAGACAGTTTCTATTAAAAAGTATTAAATTGGCTACAAATGTTTTTACTTTGTATTGGAAGAGCTGATATTTTACGTATATCATTACAATATAATTCTTTATTTTTATCTTCACCTGTATCGAAATATATGGTTACCATGCTCTCTGTTACAAGTGTATCTGATGACTAAGTTCGTTATCTGATTCATATTTTGCGTTTATCTGGAAGCTTTGTCAGTTTCATAGAAAAGGATTTTGTAAAATCTGTGCGTTTACACCATATTTCTAATATAATTCCACCAACGACGTAAATATTCTGATGGCCACATGTTTCATATTCCTCATTAGTATATTTAATTGTATTACATAAACTTATTCTTTTACATTACATAATAAATACGTAATTGAAAAAAAATTCATTGTTGTGACGTCATAAACCTTGTAAATATATAGGCTATTTAATTTATGGTATTACACAAATTTTTTTTTATATTACATAATAAACAAGTAATTCAACATTTTTACATGGTTATGACATCATAAACCTCATAGGTATACCTTTCATTTTAATTTATTACATAAAAAAACTAAATAGAATGGGGGAAAAAACAAACAAAAGATTTTATTTTATGATGTTTATTACATAATTACTGACTATATAATCTTATGCAATCAAATTTTTCTAAAAAAAAATCTTTATTTAAAAGTATACTATTAAAAAAAAAAAACTTTTAAAATAAATACAATATTTGCCACATAAGTTAGAATTAGGAGGTTGTCCTGTACCAGAAAACGATGTTTTGACGTAAAGAACTAACATTATGAGGCAAAGTGTTGATTTTAAGTCCCAAATCTGTATTTAAATTCTTTTTAGACGAGTTCATCTCAAGCGAATACTCCCAAGAATCTGCTTTCATTTTTAAAAACTTTTAAAATTTCTTCGTCATTTTATTAATTCAAGATTATATTTCTGACTCTATCAGTTTCAATAGGTTGAAGATATTCCATATATTAAAACCGAGATAGGTGAGTTCTGAGCTTCTCCGAAAATTAGTCTTAGTCCAATTGTTCCTTTCCTTACAATACTGAAATGGTAAGCATTACTCGCTGAAAGGTCAGATGTGAGATCATGCACATAATAATTACTGTTTTCAGTATATGACTCCAGATTGATGCCATTTTTATTTCAAGGCATGACTTAAAAAATACTTTTTATATGTTGCTGATACTTAAAATATTTGCATTGCAGTAAATTACTTCTTTTATTTTATATTAAATTGTAAACACGTTTTCAGAATACGTAAGCTTGTATTTTCACGTACATGACAATCTGATCGCATTAAACTATACTTTTAAATTACAAGATAGACAAGCATACACATTACTTTTGATCGCTATTTTTCATGTACATTATATAATGTTCTTTTTATTTAATGTATTACATAAATTTATTATTTTATATTTCATGATGAACAGTATTTGATTAAGATTTTTTTCATAGTTATGGCGTCATAAGCTGTATTACACAAAATTATTCTTTCATACTACATAATAAGCACTTATTCACATCACTCGAAATTGATTTTTCATATCTTTGACGTCATAAACCTTTCATTTAATGTATTAGATTAAATTTATTTTCTTCGTATCACATAAAAAAAAATGTTCACGGCCCTCAATCTGATTTGTCATATACATCACATCATAGGATGACTTCAGAAACTATGTTACTTTAAAATTTTTGTTGCATATTACATAATAAGCAAGCGTTCACAGTACATGAGCTTGAATTTTCATGCTCAGGACTTCATAAATATCATAAGTATACCTTTCATTTAATGTAATACTTAAAATATTCTTCTGTACTTCATCATAAGCATGTGTTCAGAGTTCTTAAATGTTATTTTTCATGTTTGTGACGTCATAAACCACATTAGTGTATCTTTCATTCTCCTATCACTTTAATTTGATTTTTTTTTATATATTTTAAGATGAAATGTGTGCACAGCTACTTGAATCTGACATCATAAGCTGTATTACATGAAATTATTTTCATGCTATATTGCATAAAATTTTTCTTTCACAGTATTCAAGATTGAATTTTCAGGTTTAGGACATCATAAGATGTCACAATCTTTTCATATAATGTATTACATTAAATTTATTCTTTTGTATCACACAATAAACACGTGTTCAGCTATTCGCAACCTAATTTGCTGTAATATTTCAGTTATTTTAATAACCCTATGCACTTTATCATGATCTATTGAAACTGATATTACAGTATAATCTTTCCCTTTTCAACACTACGTCATCAGGGAATCCGGTTAATAAAAAAAATAAGGAAAGAAACAGGGCTATGTAGCCGATAAATTTTCTTCCTGACTCTTACTCCATCCTTTAAATTAGCCGGCTATGACTCCATTATTTTAAAATTAACTTACTCCGACTTCTACTTCAGCTCTTAGTTATAATTTCATTTCCATTTACACAAAGCCATTAATTATCTTAAGTTACAAAATTTTTATGGTATAATAAAATATAATGATTGTTAGTGATACTTCTATTTTGTCATCATTAAAAATTTAGAAAATATTTTATAGGGAAGAAAATTTAAAGAAAAATTAAATAAATTGCAATTTACTTTCTTCCTAACTTTTAAAATAATTCTTCTTTGAACTATGAATTGCCTGAACATATGTCAAATAATTTTAGTCAAAACGGTTGTTTTTATTTTTATTTAAAATAAAACTGCTTCAATAAAACCCTCCTTTGACGATGTCCATAGATCAAATTCTATTATTTTTTTAATCTGAAAATAAACTCTCAACATTCATTTGAGTGGGAGGCAAAACCGTAAATATGTAAGCAGAATCTTGCATAATTTTAAGATATTAAGGGGTTGCCTTCAAAACTGTTAAAATTGATTATCAGTCGATCTAACGCGTAATGGAATTCTAATTTATATTTTTCTAGAGTTTTTTTTTTATGGTTAAAGGTCTTTTAAAGACTGAGTGTCTTTTTCCAATCGCTTTTCTGCGTGTTCAAATTAGTCCCATTCTCTATCAAGATTGATTTCTTCATCTTCGTCTGACAAGATACCACAAGAAAGAATTCTTGAAACTGATGAACTATCTGACTCCGACGGTCCGACCCATATTCTTGTTTGATTGTGTTATTCATTTAAGTCCTTGTTGATAAAGAGCATTAAAGAATTATCAGACCTTCAGTTCTGAGAAAGATTCTGAACTGTGGATCAAAATATGTGACCAGCAAAAATATTTTGTTTTCAGGTAACATTTTTTCCCTTCTTTTCATAGAATTTTTTATGTAATTTGCTAAAATCTCCTTTATTTTCGAATGCATAAAATAGATGCTTCAATTCTCTATAAAACTTTCCGGCAATCAAAGACCTGTGCTTGAATGTTCTTTGTTGTAAGGTAAGGATATTTGTGATTGCCAGGAGCCGCCCCTTTTTTTGTTTGCTCCTGCTCCATTCCAATTATTATTATTTTACATATAATTATCTTCATGTAACATTACATCATCAACACTACGTAACATCATGTAAATCCATTACATAAAGGTACATCATTATAACAGCATTTAACATTGCATAACATTACATCCCTATCATACCACTATAAAAATCTTAAGAGAGAAATCCACTAATTGAATTTGACGTATTTTTCCAGTTAGCTCCTTGTCGAGCTCATGCAGCAAACTCAAGCACTACCTTTAGGACCATGACCGTACGACGAGAGGAAGTTTTAAAGCTCTCATGAGGAACAGCAAAGGGATATGTCAGCATTCGTGGGGTCGACCATCTAATACTAATAGTATTAAAGCAACGCTGACGTTATCGCGAGTCCGAGAACCTATGCGATGAACTCAGGCTGAAATCACGCTCTCTGCACCTCTTCAGTCCAACCCCACCCTCCGAGAGTGCTGATCCCGCCCGAGCGCTTTAGGCACTTCCTTACCCCTACAACACCCACGAGAGATCTGATCTCTCCTGAACCATCTCATAGACTCTCGGACTCGCGGTAGAGAGTGCGTTGAACCCTTATTCTCATTGAGAAACTTGAGATGTCTGGTAGAAGCAGACCCCATGAATGATGACTTATCCCTGCTTTTGATATATCAAATTTCAAATAAATTTTTTTTTTTTTTTGACTCCGAATTTGACTCCGGGTCCGGCTCTAAAGTCTGAAAATCCAAAACCCTGATCCGCAGGCCTAAAAGGGGATTCTGCATTCAAAATACTTCCTCTAAAAGAGCCTTAAACGTTAGGTGGTGAAACGGTTCATGTTATCAGCACCCAACAAAGGCACCCTGTATACTACTATTATTTTTTTTATACCTTTTGAATAAACCCATATTCTTTCTTTCTTTCTTTTTTCCTTTTTATATTTTTTCTTTTTTTCCTTTTTTTTTCTTTCTCTTTTTCTTTCCTTTTCTCTTTTCTTTCTCTTTTCTTTCCTTTTTTTTCTTTTTTCTTTTCTTTTCTTTTTCTTTTCTTTTTTCTTTTTCTTGTTTCTTTTTTTTCTTTCTTTTTTCTTTCTTTTTCACTCCTCTTATGCACCTTTCTTCTCGCATCTGAGAAACTCGTATTCCTTTTCTTCAGACATTGCTTTACTAACTCAATCCGCTTTTCTTTGGTCTCCCGCTTAACCAACTGACTATCATCCATCCTTTCCATAAGATCAAACCATCTCAATACACTCTCGTTTATTCTCTCAATTACGCCTTTCTTCACACCACACAAACTCCCAAACACGTTCATTGCTCATTTTATCAATTCTTCTCACACCTAACACACACCTCAGATTATCCATCTTAACAGATTGCACCTTAGATATATACCTCTTATTATTACACACCGTAGTTTCACTACTATACATTAGCACCGGTAACAACAAACCCTCATGCATAACCCTAGGTCTTTAAAGACTTAGTCCCTTTACCTTCAGCAAAGAATTTAGTTGCACCGGCCCTATAGTTCCTATAGTTCCCTTTATCTCTCTTACCCTTATATAAGGTCTCCTCCAATCCTTCGGAACTAAACCCTCCATAAACGCTATGTTACACAACTTCCTTATCCAGTCAGTCACAATCTCTCCTCCATTTTTGATCATCATATTAGTAATTCCATCTATAGCTGCTGATTTACCTTTCTTTAACTTTCTATATCTACATATCACCTTCCTACTAAATTACCTCATCCCCAAAATAGCTATTTCTTCTTGCACCATCAATCCCACACACATTCACTATCACCTCTTTGTTACTGGAAATGTTACGCAGCTTTTCGAAGTGTTCCCTCCACACTCTCCTCACATCCCTTTCATCAGTCACGAAAGTACCATTCCTATTCATTATTCTATGAAATATTCCCCTTATTATTATTATTATTAATTTATTATTATTATTATTATTATTATTATTATTATTATTATTATTATTATTATTATTATTATTATTATTATTATTATTATTATTATTATTATTATTATTATTATTATTATTATTATTATTTTTATTATTATTATTATTATTATTATTATTATTTTCACCCTCTTGCCTATTTTCATGCCACTTTAAGTCTTTAACTATGAATTGATTTCTTAGTTGTGATCAAACTATTAATTTATATGTAAATAATAATAATAATTATTATTATTATTATTATTATTATTATTATTATTATTATTATTATTATTATTATTATTATTATTATTATTATTATTATTATTATTATTATTATTATTATTATTATTATTATTTGTTATTAGGGTACCTAATAAATCCTGTTCAAGATAAAGAAGGGGTCATAGATGTAGACTCCATTACAGAAGCAACATTAGCTATTTCCGTCAAGAAAAAACCTGAAGATTCTATCAATGTTGATCCTCATGGGAATAAAAAATGGACTTCAAGTTCTACTTTCAATGAAAATTGTTTATTCTCGAATGCAATATCATGTAAGCTAAATAATAATTTATTATTATTATTATTATTATTATTATTATTATTATTATTATTATTATTATTATTATTATTATTATATTATTATTATTATTATTATTATTATTATTATTATTATCTCATTGGTCAACAAAATTTAACATTTTTTTGTAACAAAATTTAAATCGAGTGAACCTTATAGTATTTTTTCCTCTCAATTCAAATATGTTTTCTGAATTTCTATATCACGTAAAGATTTTTTGTGACATCCACTTAATGTTGACATTACGCTATTACGTATATGTTTTCAATACATACTGCTCACAACAAAGGACTATTTCACGTAAAAGGAATAGGTGTTGAATTTTCTGGTGTATTTTGCCCCAGGAATGTCCTTCTTGAGGTTCCGAACAGTAATCAGCAAGCTTGTTTGGACTCCACATGCTCTCGTACCGCTTTTCCATTCCGGAATTGTCCTGGTGAAACCGCTCACTATGTTCGTCGCTGACCGCCCAAGATTTGCTGGAAAGAAATCCAGGTGCTATTGTAAGAAGTGGATTTCCAAAGACATGTTACACCCCATGTTTTTGTAAGATCTTAAAAAAGATCGTCCACTACTTCTTTGTAATTGTCTGGATTTTGGTTCCTTTTGGTTCTGGCAAACACTCTTGAATGACTCCCATGCAGCTTTCTCGACCTGGTTCAAATGACCAACGAAGCTCTCATCCTGCATCAGTTTTCGTATTTGAGGTCCTACAAAGATCTCCTCTTTGATTTTTGCATCACTGATCGTCGGAATTTTTTAAAATACTTATTTAAATCCATGACTAATTTGCCCCATTGCTTTAACAAAGTTCTTCATCAGATCAAGTTTGATATGGAGTGGAGGTAGATATACCTTTCATGGATCAATCAGCGGTTTGTTGACAACATTCTTCATTCCTGGATTTAGTGATTTTCGCTTCGGTCATTGTTTCCGCATGTAACGATTTTTCCGGTCTCTATTGTCCCACTCACAAATGAAACCAGCGTACTTTGTGAAACCGAGCTGTAGTCCGAGCAATAGAACAATGACTTTCAAATCTCCACAGACATTCCACTGGTTTTACTCATATTCGATTTTTTTCCAACAGCAGTTGCATACTCGCATATGTTTCTTTCATATTGGCAGCAGGAAGAAATACAAGTTGGTAATTGATGAAAAAATATTTCTATTATGAAGAAGTACACCTTGCAAGCTGACTTTAGACAAATCTATGAACAGATCCCACACCTCTGTTTGTATTCGTGTCCAAGTGCATCCATTACAGAAGAAACGTTATTGCAAACCGAGCCCATTTTTCAGGGAAAAGAAATCCTTAAATTCGCTGTGCCTATCTCTGGAAACACATACATGTGTTTCTTTGTGGAGGAGATTCCATCCCGTCAATGTGGAGTTTAAAATTTCGGCTTGCCTTTTAGATATCTTCAAGTCTCTGACAAGGTCATTTAGATCTCCTTGCCTAAGTAAATGTGGTTCAGAAGACGAACAGGAAGCATCAAAGGTTGGATCAAGTCTTACGTAAGTATCCACATCATCCACGGGATCTTGTTTATCATCAATGAGCACGACATTATCTGGTTGATTTGGCACAGATATTCTTCACTATGACGCACAGGTCTCATGGCAGATGGTAAATTAGGGTATATCACAGTGTTCTTTAATTTAGGAGTAATGGCATAAATATTTGTAAGACAAAAGTAACAATCTGTAGAATGATCTTCCCATTTCTGCCAAATCATTGGGACAGCAAAGTTCATGTGCCGAGAACCCTTTGTGCCGAGAACCCTTTGCCTAACCTGCGAGGAGTGTGACAATTGATACAACAAACGCGCCGAGCCCATGTTTTATCTTGGTCACCAGCTCGGTATCCAAAGTAAAGTTCATCACACTTCTTAATGAGAAGAGTGAAACCACGTTTCTGGTTTTTAAATGTTATCTTACCATAAATGTAGCAAAAGGAATCTGTCTGGGTGATTAACACAATATCGAGGCATATTACCACTTATTAAAGTGTTTAACATTTACACTGAGCTAAAATCTCAGGACAAATAAACAGCATTAGATATTCACAGAACAAATTCTAACAACCAACAGGCGAGGATGGTGCTCAGGCATGCAGCACTCACCCGGCTTACTCATCATGCTCTGATCTGAAGCAATTCTGTAATTACTTACGTCTTACGTCTTCCCTCAGGGAGGCCTACGGCCTGTCAGCGGAGACAACATCGATTTCCACGCAGTCCTTCCCAGAAGTATACCATTCTCCATCAGCTGGCGCATCTCGGGCAGTCCATGTCTTATCAGGGCTCTCTCCACACAATCTTTCCATCTTCCCCTCGGTCTTCCTCTCGGCCTTACTCCCTCCACTCTCCACCACCACCACCTACTTGCGACTCGTTCTTCCGGCATCCTTACTATATGCCCCCACCATCTCAGTCTCGCCGAATCTATCCTGTTCAACACAGGCACCACACCAACTCTCTCCCTAACCCATTCGTTTCTCACTCTATCTATCCTCGTCTTTCCCACTATCGTCCTCAACACCTTCATTTCAGCAGCTTCGATCCTTTTTTCCTCTCTTGTTGTAATGCTCCATGTTTCTGCTCCATATGTCAATGTGGGTACCAGTATGCTATCAAATATAACCTTCTTCACTTTTATATCCATCACCCGATCCTTCATAATTGGATATAACGCTCTCATTATTCTTCCGTATTTTTCCATTCTTGCCTCCACTTCCCGTACACATCCTCCCTTGCTTGTAAATACGCCACCCAGGTAAACAAACTGATCCACATTTCTCAATCTTTCATCATCAATGACGATCTCCACTTCTCCCTCATCCTCTCTACCCACTCTCATTATCACTGTCTTTTCTGTATTCATCTCTAAACCAATCTCCTTCAAATTTCTGTCAAAACTTTCCACGAGTCCTCTCAATACTCCCTCCTCCCAACTCCAACATGCCAAATCATCCGCATACACCATTATATCTCCATCCAGATTCGGAAATTCCTCTTTAACCTTTCTGATTACTACATCTAAGTAAGCTATAAAGAGTAAGGGAGACAGGACACTACCCTGTCTGACTCCCGTCCCCACCTCAAACCATTTCTCATTTTTACATCCTGTTCTCACATTACACTCACAAACGCTATACAAGCTTTTTATTGCTCTCCTCAGTCTTTCCTCCACTCCGTACACTTCCCCCAACATCCTCCAAAGTCTGGCTCTGGGTACCGAGTCAAATGCCTTTCTTAGGTCCAGGAAGGCTATATATGCTGTTTTATTAAATTCCCAGCTCTTCTCCAACACTATTCTTAAAGCAAACAACAGATCCGAAGTACTCCTGCCCTTCCTGTACCCAATTCTGTAATATATATATATATATATATATATATATATATATATATATATATATATATATATATATATATATATATATATATATATATATATATATATATATATATATATATATATATATATATATATATATATATATAAAAATATATATATATATATATATATATATATATATATATATATATATATATATAATGGGTAGAGTGAGAAAGTTGAAGAATGGTAAATCTGCAGGTATAGATGAAATTATTGGTGAAATGATCAAGAACGGAGGCGAGATGGTGATTGATTGGATTTGGAAGTTGTGTAATAAAGCGTTTATAGAGGGTATAGTTCCAAGGGATTGGAGGAGAGCGGTAATAGTACCCTTATATAAGGGTAAGGGAGAAAGGGGAACTGTAGAAATTATAGGGGAATAAGTTTATTGAGTGTTGTAGGGAAGGTATATGCTGGTATTTTGGTCGAAAGAGTGCGTCGAGTGACTGAAGGACTGATTGGTAAAGAACAAGGTGCGTTTAAGAGTGGTAGAGGATGTGTGGATCAAATCTTTACATTGAAACAAATGATTGAGAAAATGAGGGAGAAGAAGATTAAATTGTATTTAGGTTTTATGGATTTGCAACAGGCGTATGATAGAGTTAATAGGGAAGCGTTATGGCAGGTGTTAGTGATATATAGTGTTGGTGGTAGGCTTCTGAATGGAATCAAAAGTATGTATGACGATAGTGAAGCGTGTGTAAGAATAAATGGTGTCAATGGTGATTGGTTTAGGATTAATAGCGGAGTGAGACAGGGTTGTGTTATGTCTCCTTGGTTATTCAATTTGTATATGGATGGGGTTATGAAAGAATTCGAGGTGGTGATGGCAGGAAATGGTGTTAGAATGATGGAGAATGGAGATGAGTGGAGGGTGCCCTACCTATTATATGCGGATGATTTAGTTTTGTGTGGCGAATCTGAAGAGAGTTTGAGAGGATTGGTAGAGAGATTTGGCAGGGTATGTAAAAGGAGGGGTTTGAAGGTAAACGTAGATAAGAGTAAGGTTATGGTTGTGAGTGAGGACAGTCCTCAGTGTGAAGTTATGTTAGATGGAGATCAGCTGGAACAAGTGTCTGAGTTTAAATATTTAGGGTATGTTGGATGAGAAGGGAACGGATGATGCAGAGTGTAGAAGAAAGTTGTGAATGGCAGGAAGGTTGCTGGTGCTAAATCGTTGGTGAATGTAAAGGGACTAAGTCTTGAGTGCGCTAGGGTCTTACATGAGGGTATGTTGTTTCCTGTGTTATTGTATAGTAGTGAGACTATGGTCTGGAATAAGAAGTATAGATCTAAAGTTCAATGTGTTCAGATGGACAATCTTAGGGGCATGCTAGGTGTGAGAAGAATTGATAAAATGAGGAATGAAGGTATTAGAGAGTTGTGTGGTGTGAAGAAAGGGGTAAATGAGAGAATAAATGAAAGTATGTTGAGATGGTTTGGTCATGTGGAAAGAATGAATGATAGTCGGTTGGTTAAGCGGATGTATAGTGGCGAGTGTGTTGGGAACCGACCGGCTGGGAGACCGAAGAAAGTGGATTGAGTCGGTGAACGAATGTTTGAAGGAGAGAAATGTGAGTTTGGCAGAGGCGAGAATAAAGGTGCATAATAGGAGTGAATGGCGGGGGTTTGTGAGGGGGTATGGTTGTGGCCCACCTTGGCCAAGGGATGAAACCCTTACATTGACGATCTACCATGGTGAGGGTCCGTCGCTGTCCCATGAAGCTTAAGGGTGGATTTTCTGACTGCGACGAGTTCTCACTAATTAATGGTACTGAGGGGGCGGTAAGGCTGGGCTTTCTTTTCGACTTTTGTCATGTTCTTCTACTGCTTTTCTTTTCCGATGCTCGTTACGCACCTTACTCCCATTCTTGGGAAAATAGAAGGAAGATAAAGAAAGAAAGAAAGAAAGATAGATATATATATATATATATATATATATATATATATATATATATATATATATATATATATATATATATATATATATATATATATATAGGGGCCTATATATATATATATATATATATATATATATATATATATATATATATATATATATATATATACATATATGTTATAGAGTTAAAAATTGACATCCCTGACTTAATATTTCCTTGGGTTTCTACATATATGAACCCGAAATATATATATATATATATATATATATATATATATATATATATATATATACAGAGGTGGGCACGATCCGTTACTCCGTTACTCCGTTACTAACGGAACTAGTTTTTTCAGTAACGGAGTAACGGACTCGTTACTTTTTCTTTCATGTAACGCTCCGAATAAGTTCCGTTATTTTTTCTCCGTTACTTTTTAGTCCGTTACATTTTGTTCGACTTTCTTTGAATGTTGATAGCCAATTGACCACCCCGATCAAGCTAAAAATCCTTTATAATATATATATATATATATATATATATATATATATATATATATAGTATATATATATATATATATATATATATATATATATATATATATATATATATATATATATATATATATATATATATATATATATATATATATATATATATATATATATATATATATATATATATATATAAAGGGAATAAGGGGAATTTGCATAGAATAATAAATAGGGATGGTGCTTTCGTAACTGATGAGATGAATGTGACTAGAGTGTGGTGGGAACACTTCGAAAATCTGCATAACATTGGCAGTAATGAAGAGGTGATAGTGAATGTGTGGGTTTGATGGTGCAAGGAATAGGTATTTTGGGCATGAGGTCATTAGTAAGGAGGAGGTAATGTGTAGAGCGAGAAAGTTGAAGAATGGTAAATCTGCAGGTATAGATGAAATTACTGGTGAAATGATCAAGAACGGAGGCGAGATGGTGATTGATTGATTTGGAAGTTGTGTAACAAAATGTTTATGGAGAGTATAGTTCTGAGGGATTGGAGGAGAGCAGTAATAGTACCCTTATATAAGGGTAAATGAGATAAGGGTAACTGTAGGAATTATAAGGAAATTAGTTTATTAAGTGTAGTAGGGAAGATATATACTTATATTTTGGTCGAAAGAATGCGTCGAGTGACTGAAGGACTGATTGTGAAGAACATGGTGGCTTTAGAAGTGGCAGAGGATGTGTGAATCAAATCTTTACATTGAAAAAAATGATTGAAAAAATGAGGGAGGAGAAGAATAAATTGCATTTAGGTTTTGTATTTGCAAATAGACGTATGAAATGATTAATACAGAAGCTCTATGGCAGGTGTTATTGATATATGGTGTTAATGGTAAGCTTCTGAATGGAATCAAAAGTATATATGACGATAGTAAAGCGTGTGTTAGAATATATGGAGTTGAAAGTGATTGTTTTAATATTAATAGCGGAGTGAGGCAGGATGTGCTATGTCTTCTTGGTTATTCAATTTGTATATGGATGGGGTTATGAAAGAATTAGAGGGATGGCAGGGGGATGGTGTTAGAATCAGGGTTGTGGAGTCGTTTCAAAATTTTCCGACTCCGACTCCACCCTCTTCAAAATTACCACCGACTCCGACTCCACTCTCTTCAAAATTACCGACTCCGACACCCCGACTCCGACTCCACAATCTCGGTTAGAATGATGGAGAATGGAAGAGAGTGAAGGATACCCTACCTATTATATGCGGATGATTTGGTTTTGTGTGGCGAATCTGAGAGAGTTTGAGGATTGGTAGAGAGATTTGGCATGGTGTGTAAAAGGAGATGTTTGAAGGTAAGCGTAGATAAAAGTAAGGTTATGTTTGTGAGTGAAGACAGTCCTCGGTGTGAAGTTATGTTAGATGGTGAGCAGCTGGAACAAGTTTCTGGGTTTAAATATTTAGTATATATGTTGGATGAAAAGGGAACGGATGATGCAGAGTGTAGTAGGAAAGTTGTGAATGGCAGGAAGGTGGCTGGTGCAATTAAATCGTTGTTGGATGCAAAGGGACTAAGCCTTGAGTGAGCTAGGGTCTTACATGAGGGAATATGTTTTTTAATAATAATGATAATGGTGAAAATTTGTTTATGTTACCAAACCAAGAAATTGCCTAAGATAACTAAAATTAATGTCATATTGAAAGCTAAAAGTAACGGAGTAACGGCACCCGTTACTTTTCCTTTCAAAGAAACGGAATAACGATAACGCAACTACTTTTTCCGAGTAACGAAGTAACGATAACGGAACTACTTTTTTGAGTAACGATGCCCACCTCTGTATATATATATATATATATATATATATAAAAAATGTTCTAGGTGTCATACTTTTCGAGATAATTCTGTAATAATGATAAAAATATATATATATATATATATATATATATATATATATATATATATATATATATATATATATATATATATATATATATATATATATATATATATTTTTTTTATATATTATAAGAGAAGATATATATATATATATATATATATATATATATATATATATATATATATATATATATATATATATATATATATATATATGTAGGATAGCGATGAAGAGTTGAAAGAAAGAAATTTTATATAAATGAATATATTTTTTATATTTTTTTAAAGAGATATATATATATATATATATATATATATATATATATATATATATATATATATATATATATATATATATATATATGCAAGTTTTCATAAAGTACTTGTACTTGTACTTGTACTTGATACCATGTACTTGTACTTGAACAAATTCTAGAGTACTTGTACTTGTACTTGAACAATTCTAGAGTACTTGTACTTGTACTTGTACTTGAAAAAATGTACTGCTCCACATCTTATTATGTACCTCGGGCGTGTCGTAGAAGTTGGGGCGACAAAGGGACGGTGGTATTTGGGTTGGCTGCCCACTACCACATATCTTTGCCAGGAATGCTGATGCATGCCTCGGAGAAGGTCGTGATCGCCATAAACGGCCTTCTATCTTTCGACGAAAATGTATGAATCGTATGGGTACATGGAATGTCAGAGGAATAAATGTTGAGGAGAGAGGTGATGGATGTATTTAGAAAGGGCAAATTTGATTTGCTCTCTGTGACTGAAACAAAGATGAAAGGAAACGGTGAAAATGAGTGGTGTGGAAAATGTGTGTGTGCTGGTGTGGAAAGGAATGAGAGGGGGGAGAAGGGTTGCAATTCTGATGAGTGACTTGTAATACAGAGTTATGGTAGACTTTGTGTATGTGAGTAGTAGGATTCTAATAGTTAAATTTAAGTTTGAAAAGGTCAAGGTATGTGTAGTTGTGACATATGGTCCATCTGAGGGTAATGTTGAAGAGAGTGTGATTTTCTGGGATAATCTGAATGATGTTTTGGATGGGGTGAGTAGGAGCTTCAGATTGATTGTGTTGGGTGACCTAAATGGTTGAATAGGTGATCAAAAAGGGATGGTATAACAGGTGGTTTTGGGGTGTCGGGAGAAAATGAGAATGGTAGGAAGGTGATTGATTTCTGTGAGGAGAGGGGTATGTGTGTAAGTAATACTTTCTTTAAACACAAGAATATCCATAAGTATACTAAAGTTGGTGTAGGTAGAGATGGTATCGAAGTGAAAGTATGATTGATTTTGTGTTGGTGAAGAAGTTTAAGTATTTGTTGGATGTTAAATCAGTGAGGGGGTTAGAAATAGGATTATCGGATCATTATCTTGTTTTATGTAAAATTAAGTTAGTGGTGGCTTGGATGGAGAGGAAGGTGATAAGGAAGGAAGTGGGTAGAATTAAGAGTGAGAAGTTAAGTGAACAAGGTAATAAGGATAAGTATTTAAGAGTGCTCGCAAGTAAATCAGTTGAATGTGAAAAAGTTGAAACTGAACAAATCAGAGAGTAAATGAAGGAAGCAGTTGTTAGCAGTGCAAAGGAAGTATATGGATGTGCTAAAGTAGGAAGTAAGAATGTTGACAGTGCGGATGATTTGGTTTTGTGTGGTGAATCTGAAGAGAGTTTGAAAAGGAGGGTGTGTAAAAGGAAGGGTTTGAAAGGAAACGTAAGAGTAAGGTTATTGTTGTGAGTGAGGACAGTCCTCAGTGTGAAGTTATGTTAGATGGTGAGCAGCTGGAACAAGTGTCTGAGTTTAAATATTTAGGATATATGTTGGATGATGATAAGGGAACGGATGATGCAGATTGTAGTAGGAAAGTTGTGTATGGCAGGAGGGTGGTTTGTGTGATTAAATCCTTGGTAGATATAAAGGGACTAAGTCTTGAGTGCGCTAGGGTCTTACATGAACTTGCCAGAGGCGAGAAGAAAGGTGCATAATAGGAATGAATGGCTGGGTTTTGTGATGGGTATGTTTGTGAATTTGCCAGAGGCGAGAAGGAAGGTTCATAATAGTAGTGAATGTCGGGGTTTTGTGAGGGTTATGATTGTGACCCAACTGGGTCACGGATGAACCCTACTTTGATGAGATGCCATCGTGAGGGCCGTCGCGGTCTTGTGAAGCTCTTTGGTTGGGTTTTCTCACAGCGACGAGTTTTCACTTAAGGGTATAAAGAAAAAGTGGTTGGTAACTCTGAGCTTTCTTTTCGACTTGCGTCAAATTCTTCTACTACTTTTCTGTTTACAGTGCATGTAACGCACATTACCCACAGTCTGGGGAAAAGTGGGTGGTGGTGGTGGTGGTGGTGATGATGATGATGATGATGATGATGATGATGATGATGATGATGATGATGATGATGATGATGATGATGATGATGATGATGATGATGATGATGATGAGATATATATATATATATAGCAGCATATATATATATATATATAGTATATATATATATATAGCAGAAGCAGCATATATATATATATATATATATATATATATATATATATATATATATATATATATATATATATATATATATATATATATATATATATATATATTTTCTTTCTTTCTTTTCTTCACCTTCCTCTTTGCCCCAAGATTGGGGGTAAGGTGCTGTACAAGCATCGGAAAAGAAAAGCAGTAGGAGAACATGACAAACGTCGAAAAGAAAGCCCAGCCTTACCGCTCCCTCTGTACCATTAATTAGTGAGAGCTCGTCACAGACAGAAAATCCACCCTAGAGCATCATGGGACTGCGACGGACCCTCACTATGGTAAATCGTCAATGTAAGGGTTCATCCCCTGGCCCAGGTGGGCCACAATCATGCCCCCATACAAAACCCCGCCATTCTCTCCTATCATGCACCTTTATTCTCGCCTCTGCCAAACTCACATTTCTCTCCTTCAGACATTCGTTCACCGACTCAATCCACTTTCTCTTCGGTCTCCCAGCCGGTCGGTTCCCAACACACTCACCACTATACATCCGCTTAACCAACCTACTATCATTCATCCTTTCCACATGACCAAACCATCTCAACATACTTTCATTTATTCTCTCATTTACCCCTTTCTTCACACCACACCACTCTCTAATACGTTCATTCCTCTCTTTATCAATTCTTCTCACACCTAGCACACCCCTAAGATTGTCCATCTGAACACATTGAACTTTAGATCTATACTTCTTATTCCAGACCATAGTCTCACTACCATACAATAACACAGGTAACAACATCCCCTCATGTAAGACCCTAGCACACTCAAGACTTAGTCCCTTTGCATTCACCAACGATTTAATTGCACCAGCCACCTTCCTGCCATTCACAACTTTCCTACTACACTCTGCATCATCCGTTCCCTTCTCATCCAACATATACCCTAAATATTTAAACTCAGACACTTGTTCTAGCTGCTCACCATCTAACATAACTTCACACTGAGGAGTGTCCTCACTCACAACCATAACCTTACTCTTATCCACGTTTACTTTCAAGCCCTTCCTTTTACACACCCTGCCAAATCTCTCTACCAATCCTCTCAAACTCTCTTCAGATTCGCCACACAGAACCAAATCATCCGCATATAATAGGTAGGGCACCCTCCACTCATCTCCATTCTCCACCATTCTAACACCATTTATATATATATATATATATGTATATATATATATATATATATATATAAAAATGTATATTTATATTTTCTATAAAAATAATATATATATATATATATATATATATATATATATATATATATATATATATATATATATATATATATATATATATATATATATATATTTTTGTTATATAAATATATATCCCTTAATGCATACTCTTAAAAAGGGCATAACGTTAAAACTAAGGGTGATAGAAATGTTCTTTTTTGAATCAGTGGACAAAACTACTTATAAAACTTGATTATTATTATTATTATTATTATTATTATTATTATTATTATTATTATTATTATTATTATTATTATTATTATTATTATTATTATTATTATTATTATTATTATTATTATTATTATTATTTATTTATTTTTTTTTAACAGGTTCTTTCTATTCTTCTAAATAGTTCTTTATTTTCAGAAGAAAATTTATTAAGGATTATTCTAGGTCAAAAGAGGCTGTGCCTTTAATATTGTATCAATATTTCTCGGCCCTGTATACAGGCATGATCATTTAGCTAACTAACTATATTTATAATGCAGTCAGTTTACAAAAATAAATTTAACATACATAAAATCTAAAATTATTTTACATCAATTGTGAAGTTTAAAAATAATTTCGATGAAAATCAAAAAGCTTACATTATTTTGCAAATACAGCTATTATCATGGATACTAGGTGTACCTGCAAAACACTCAAATATTCAAAAAACATTCAAACATTCATTCATTTCATTAAATTTCACATTGATGTCTGGCTTAAGTTTTTTAATAAAAAGAGATTCTGCTATACGAAGATAGTTGAAATTACCAACTTGAAATAAAATTTTAAAACAACTAGCAATTTCAACTGTAGGAGGGGATTTGTGATCCGTCGTGTAATGCTCCCATATTTTACTGGGTTTATACCTGTGTTGCATAATTCGGGTTCTTAAAGTGTTAGTTGTGTATCCCACATAAGAGGAATTACATCCTACTTTGCAATTAAATTGATACACAACATAACTTCTGTAATCCTCCGAACAATGACCACGGGTACTAAAATATGAGGACACTCGTCTCGGTGTGTAGTAGCTTCTAACATTTACACTTTTCTCTGACTTAACATGTTCCTTGACAATTATGTTTAATTTTTGCTCTTCTCTAGAAAAGTTTGTCAAATTTAATGATTTAAAATAAAAAGTTATCTTGCTTTCCATGTCAAGTGAATTTTTATTTGAAGTTGAAATTGCTAGTTGTTTTAAAATTTTATTTCAAGTTGGTAATTTCAACTATCTTCGTATAGCAGAATCTCTTTTTATTAAAAAACTTAAGCCAGACATCAATGTGAAATTTAATGAAATGAATGAATGTTTGAATGTTTTTTGAATATTTGAGTGTTTTGCAGGTACACCTAGTATCCATGATAATAGCTGTATTTGCAAAATAATGTAAGCTTTTTTGATTTTTCATCAAAATTATTTTTTAAACTTCACAATTAATGTAAAATAATTTTAGATTTTTATATTTAGAAATTTATTTTTGTAAACTGCATTATAAATAATAGTTAGTTAATCGTGATCATGCCTGAAGTATACAGGCGAAATATTGGTACAATATTAAAGGCTTTAACTTCTTTTTATTCTAGAATAGTCCTTAATAAATTTTCTTCTGAAAATAAAGAATTATTTAGAAGAATAGAAAAGAACTTGTAATAAAAATACTTTAAAATTGACGATGATCTAAATTTTTATTATTATTATTATTATTATTATTATTATTATTATTATTATTATTATTATTATTATTATTATTATTATTATTATTATTATTATTATTATTATTATTATTATTATTATTATTATTATTATTATTATTATTATTATTATTACTATTATTATTATTATTATTCTTTTTTTCTTTCTTTCACCTTCCTCTTTGCCCCAAGATTGGGGGTAAGGTGCTGTACAAGCATCGGAAAAGAAAAGCAGTAGGAGAACATGACAAATGTCGAAAAGAAAGCCCAGCCTTACCGCCCCCTCTGTACCATTAATTAGTGAGAGCTCGTCACAGACAGAAAATTCACCCTAGAGCATCATGGGACCGCGACGGACCCTCACTATGGTAAATCGTCAATGTAAGGGTTCATCCCCTGGCCCAGGTGGGCCACAACCATGCCCCCATACAAAACCCCGCCATTCTCTCCTATCATGCACCTTTATTCTCGCATCTGCCAAACTCACATTTCTCTCCTTCAGACATTCGTTCACCGACTCAATCCACTTTCTCTTCGGTCTCCCAGCCGGTCGGTTCCCAACACACTCACCACTATACATCCGTTTAACCAACCGACTATCATTCATCCTTTCCACATGACCAAACCATCTCAACATACTTTCATTTATTCTCTCATTTACCCCTTTCTTCACACCACACCACTCTCTAATACGTTCATTCCTCTCTTTTATCAATTCTTCTCACACCTAGCACAGCCCCTAAGATTGTCCATCTGAACACATTGAACTTTAGATCTATACTTCTTATTCCAGACCATAGTCTCACTACCATACAATAACACAGGTAACAACATACCCTCATATAAGACCCTAGCACACTCAAGACTTAGTCCCTTTACATTCACCAACGATTTAATTGCACCAGCCACATTCCTGCCATTCACAACTTTCCTACTACACTCTGCATCGTCCGTTCCCTTCTCATCCAACATATACTCTAAATATTTAAACTCAGACACTTGTTCTAGCTGCTCACCATCTAACATAACTTCACACTGAGGATAATACTCACCACAACCACATAACTCCTTACTCTATCCACGTTTACTAAGCCCCTCCTTACACACCCTGCCAAATCTCTCTACCAATCCTCTCAAACTCTCTTCAGATTCGCCACACAGAACCAAATCATCCGCATATAATAGGTAGGGCACCCTCCACTCATCTCCATTCTCCACCATTCTAACACCATTTCCTGCCATCCCCACCTCGAATTCTTTCATAACCCCATCCATATACAAATTGAATAACCAAGGAGACATAACACAACCCTGTCTTACTCCGCTATTAATCCTAAACCAATCAAACCATTGACACCATTTATTCTACACACTGTTTCACTCATCATACATATATCTTTGATTCATCCAGCTTTCCACCACCAACACCATATATCACTAACACCTGCCATAAAGCTTCCTATTAACTCTATCATACGCCTGTTGCAAATCATAAAACCTAAATACAATTTATTCTTCTTCTCCCTCATTTTCTCAATCATTTGTTTCAATGTAAAGATTTGATCCACACATCCTCTACCACTCCTAAACGCACCTTGTTCTTCACCAATCAGTCCTTTAGTCACTCGACGCACTCTTTCGACCAAAATACCAGCATATACCTTCCCTACAACACTCAATAAACTTATTCCCCTATAATTTCTACAGTTCCCCTTTTCTCCCTTACCCTTATATAAGGGTACTATTACCGCTTTCCTCCAATCCCTTGGAACTATACCCTCTATAAACGCTTTATTACACAACTTCCAAATCCAATCAATCAACATCTCGCCTCCGTTCTTGATCATTTCACCAGTAATTTCATCTATACCTGCAGATTTACCATTCTTCAACTTTTTCACTCTACCCATTACCTCCTTACTAATAACCTCATCCCCAAAATACCTATTCCTTCTTGCACCATCAAACCCACACACATTCACTATCACCTCTTCATTACTGTTAATATTGTGCAGATTTTCGAAGTGTTCTTTCCACACTCCCCTCACATCCATTTCATCAGTTACAAAAGCACCATCCCTATTCATTATTCTAAGCAGATTCCCCTTATTCTCATTCTTAACCTTTCGCGCTTCCTTCCAGAAGAGCTTCCTATTCCCTTGTAAGTCCCCATTCATCTTCCTTCCAAACTGTTCATTTACCTCTTGTTTTCTCCTACGTATGCACCTTTTAGTATTTCTTTTTTCCTCCTTATATAATTCCAAGCCTCTTTTAACTTCATCATTTGCTTAGTACATTCAACCACGCTTCTTTTTTACCTTTAACCGCTTTCATCACCTCTTCATTCCACCATTCACTGTTAACATTCTTACTTCCTACTTTAGTACATCCACATACTTCCTTTGCACTACTAACAATTGCTTCCTTCATTTGCCCCCAGATTTGTTCAGTATCAACTTGTTCACATTCAACTGTTTTACTAGCGAGCGCTCTTACGCACATACATTCCATTATCTTTCTCTATCCTCGCCTTCACACTCCGTATTCTAACCTACTTCCTTTCGTATCACCTTCCTCTCCATCCAAGCCCCCACTAACTTAATTTTATATAGAACAACATAATGATCCGATAATCCCATTCCTAAACCCCTAACTGATTTAACATCCAACACATACTTCAACATCTCCTTCTTCACCAACACTAAATCAATCATACTTTTCACTTCGATACCATCTCTACCTACACCAACTCTAGTATACTTATGGATACTCTTGTGTTTAAAGAAAGTATTACTTACACACATACCTCTCTTCACAGAAATCAATCACCTTCCTACCATTCTCATTTTCTCCCGCCACCCCAAAACCACCTGTTATACCATCCCTTTTTTGATCACCTATCCAACCATTCAGGTCCCCAAAACTATCAATCTGAAGCTCCTACTCACCCCATCCAGAACATCATTCAGATTATCCCAAAAAATCGTACTTTCTTCAACGTTTCCCTCAGATGGACCATACGTCACAACCACACATACCTTGACCTTTTCAAACTTAAATTTAACCATTAGAATTCTAGGACTCACACAATCAAAGTCTACCATAGCTTCATACCACAGGTCACTCATCAAAATTGCAACTCCTTCTCTTCCTCTCTCATTCTCTTTCACACCAGCACGCACACATTTCACATCACACCACTCAATTTCACCTTTTCCTTTCATCTTTGTTTCAGTCACAGCGAGCAAATCAAATTTGCTCTTTCTAAATACATCCATCACCTCTCTCCTCTTCTCCTAAACATTTATTCCTCTGACATTCCATGTACCCATACGATTCATACAGTTTCGCCGAAAGATAGAAGGCCGCTTACGGCGATCACGACCTTCTCCGAGGCCTGCATTAGCATTCCTGGCAAGAAATAGATGGTAGTAGGCAGCCAACCCAACTATCACCGTCCCTTAGTCGGCTCCTACGACACGCAGGACATACGATGTGGGCAATTCTTTCTCCCCCACACACAGGGATATGAGTAGTAAGGATGTCTGTGATAAAGAGGGTGGATTGAAAGAATATTTATGAAAAATGAGGGGAAAGAAGAAAGGTTGAAAGAAAGTGCATGTGGTAAATGTTAATGCACGAATGCATAACAAATGCACATACATTATATACAATATACAATATTATTATTATTATTATTATTATTATTATTATTATTATTATTATTATTATTATTATTATTATTATTATTATTATTATTATTATTATTATTTTAGGCCACCTAGCAATACCTGTTCAAGATAAAATAGAGGTCATAGATAAAGACTCCATTACAGAAATTACAACAGCCAATTCCATTCAGAAAGAACCGGAAGATTCTAGCAATATCTCCCTTTTATATGATGACCAGCAGGGGAAAGAAAAACGGACTTCAGGTTCAGCTTTTAATGAAACTTGTTTGTTCTCCAATGCAATATCATTTAATAATAATAATAATAATAATTATTATTATTATTATTATTATTATTATTATTATTATTATTATTATTATTATTATTATTATTATTATTATTATTATTATTATTATTATAGCTAAAAATTTAAGATGATAGTTTAACCTAATTACCTTAAATAGGAGAAATAAAATTTGATAGAATAAAGAATTACCTTTTTTGGTAAAGTCGTCGTCAAAAAGGAAAGCGTTTCACGATAAATGCGAAACGGTTAAACATCCATCTGAACTGAACGAAGTGTCACG
>JABUQX010145358.1:0-7500 GCA_015478945.1 Trachelipus rathkii
CAATACTTCATTCCGACCACGTGTACAACTTTTTCGCAATATAATGAAACTTTTCACATTCAGGTTGTCTCTTTATACAGGGTGATTCAAAACCTCTGCGACAAACTCGGAGGGCTGATAGAGCAAACGATAAGGAACATTTATTGTTAAATAAGCTATGTTGTATGACGCTTCGTTTCAAAGTTACGGATGATGTAAGGTAAACCACGTGATGTTGTTTGACGCGTCGTTACTTCGTAACCGGAGATTTTGGGTATTCTAATGTTATGTATGTGTGCGTGCGTACATCTGTGTACTCCGAGGGTTGATAGAGGTAACAATAAGGATATTTTGTTAAACAACGTATGTGTTTTGACGCGAGGTTGTAAAGCAAACAATGGTAGCTTGTTATGAAATCATTTTATTGGGGAAAATTACAGGAGGTGTTCAAAGTGTCTGCCCTGTACCTGATTACATTCGTTACATCGCCGTGCCATTGCCTGTCGGACTCTACCGAACATGCCCTCACTGTGTCTGATTTGATCAAACGCAGTGAATATTCGCTGAATCAGTTCCTCTCTTGTGTTGACTGGGTTAATGTACACAACACTCTTCACATGCCCCCAAAGAAAATAATCTAGGGGCGTGAGGTCGGGCGATCTTGCAGGCCACGCAACAGGTCCCCCTCTCCCTATCCATTTGTCAGTGTAGACTCTGTTCAGATGCGCCCGTACTTGGTGGCTGAAGTGCGCTGGAGCGCCATCATGTTGGAACCACATGTCTCTGCGGGTCGCAAGGGGTATGTCGTCCATGAGCTGCGGAAGCGTGTTCTGGAGTAGTTGCAGGTACGCAGGTCCATCCAAACGGTGTGGAATGATGACAGGTCCCAGCAGATAATCCCCAAGAATTCCACCCCAGATGTTTACGGTAAATTTCGCCTGGTGAACTCTGATGAACATTGCGTGCGGATTGTCCTCGTCCCATATGTGGCTGTTTCTGCTGTTGAAGTAGCCATCACGTGTGAAGCACGCCTCATCGGTAAACAAGACATGTGCAGGAAAGGCAGGATTATCGATGCTCCGTTGCAGAAACCACCGGGCAAATCGCACACGGGGTGCGAAGTCGTTTGGCCCAAGTCCTTGTACTTTCTGTAGGTGGTATGCATGGAGGCTTTGCTCTTGCAAGACCCGAACCACAGACGACTGATTTGAACCCATGGCATGGGCAATGGCGCGTGTGCTAGTCGACGGGTCGTTGGCGACTCTCTCAATCACCTCTTCTTCAAACGCAGGAGTCCTCGTATTACGCGGTCTTCCACCAATGCACCGGGGACGAAGGGTCCCATTATCTCGAAGGCGCTGATGAAGGCGAGCAAACATTGTGTGGTGGGGTGATTTCTGTGTGGAAACCGTTCCCGGTACATGAGGTGCGCTCTTCGTCCATTTCCGTTCGCCGCACCGTAACACATTATCATGTCGGTTAACTCGGGAAGAGTGTAGTGATCCATTCGTAATCGATGCCTACACTGTACTGAATCAACGATGAATTGGGCAAGGTAAAGGTATTGCCACGTGTTTCCGAAGGACGTTAAGCGTACACACATGTACGCACGCACAAACACATTAAAATTGAGTAACCTAAATCGTCGGTAACCTACATGCGACGCGTCACACAACATAAACTAGTGTACCTTCAATCGTCCGTAACTTTGAAACGAAGCGTCATACAACATAGGTTATTTAACAATAAATGTTCCTTATCGTTTGCTCTATCAGCCCTCCGAGTTTGTCGCAGAGGTTTTGAATCATCCTATATATATATATATATATATATATATATATATATATATATATATATATATATATATATATATATATATAACTATATATATATATATATATATATATATATATATATATATATATATATATATATATATATGGTGAAGGTTAAAAAATAGGGAAGTGAAAAATATAGACTTTTAAATAAACTTTATTTAGGACAAAAGTTTACTATTAATATGTAGAACCTAAAAACCCCGTATTAAAACAAACAAATCAAAAAAAAATTTCGTATTTTTTTTAAGTAATTCAAGTAAAAGACGCTTACTTTCGCGTACTCTATTTTTTGGTACATTTTAGCTGTTGCCAGATTTTCTAATGGGTCACGAGAAAAAAGCGAATTTTTTTACGTACACTTTAGTAATATTTTTATGAATTATACGAAAAAAAAAGTTACTATTTTAAAAACTATAGACTTTTGAAAGAAGTTTATTTAGAATAAAATTTTCAATCTTTATATTGAACCTATATAGAATGTATTGAAAAAAAAATGGAAAAATTTTAAAAATTTTTTTATATAATTAACTTCGAGAGACGCATGCTTGTCCCGGTTCTTTTTTGGTACCTTTTAGATCTTGCAACACTTTCTAATGGTTTGCGAGAAGAAAACGAATATTTTTTTTTGTATACTTTAGTATATTTTTTATTATTTTTTGGCGTTTTTGATTTGGCAAGAATTCTTCTAAACGGAAAAAGTTCTCCACTTTCCCATTTGATTTGTCAATATTCTTTCAAACGGAAGAAATTTCATATAGAAATCTGGAATTTTGAATTTTTCTTCCTTCCGTAAGGTTGCTAGTTTTGTTCTTAGCACTCCTGAGTTTTTATTTTTATAAGTTTGTGACGTCACATGAAATCGTTAAAAAATGTTTTTTTAATGTTTTTAAGTTTTCGAACCACTATTTTATCTTCGAAATATATTAATTATGTTATTTTCTAATGAACTGGTGAAATATAATTATAAAAAATTACAAAATTGCGAAATATTATTTCTGTTAGAATTCTTGTGACGTCACTTGAAAGATTGCATATATATATTATATATATATATATATATATATATATATATTTTATATATATATATATATATATATATATATATATACTATATATATATATATATATATATATATATATATATATTATATGTTGATATTTTTTTTAAACTAATGGGAACCCCAAGGGTATACCGCACCGATGGCAGAGTCAGGGGTCTCTCGGCCTTCCGGGGAAAAAGACAGAACAGGACTATTTCCCCCTCCGGGGAGGGTCTCCGGAACCCCCGCTCTTTGGTATTTGGGTGTCGCGGGGGTTCCTCCGCCCTCCTACGGGGTATGGAAAACGTCCCCCCTCTGTTCCCCGTCGGCTCGAGGCTACATGGCCGTGTAAAATACATATATATATATATATATATATATATATATATATATATATATATATATATATATATATATATATATATATATATATATATATATATATATATATATATATATAAATAATATATATATATATATATATATCTTTATATATATATATATATATATATATATATATATATATATATATATATATATATATATATATATATATATATATATATATATATATATATATATATATATATATATATATATATATATATATATATATATATATATATATATATATATATATAATTTAGTTACCTAAGAAAAAACAATTTTCTCTCTATTCTACACCAACAAAATGGCACAAAAAAAAGTACCAAATAATTTGCAGAAAATGCTTGAACTTTCAAATTTCCAGTTTTGTCACATTTCTGACATTGGAGAGGAAACATGTTTTTATTTTTTTTTTAGTCTCGTAAATTTTGTTCAAATTATCAAATATTAATTAATATTTATGAAGTAATATATACTGTATACTTTTTTTTTTTTTTTTTTAATACATTGCTTTTCACGTTCTACTTATATATAGGAAACTTTTGTTTCTAAATAAGGTTTGCAATAAACCTATACTTTTTCCTTCCTTTGTGGTAACCTTAGCCTATATATATATATATATATATATATATATATATATATATATATATATATATATATATATATATATATATATATATATATATATATATATATATATATATTTTTCTTTTTATATATATATATATATATATATATATATATATATATATATATATATATATATATATATATATATATATATAAAAAGAAAAAAAATACATATATATGTATATATCTTATATATATATATATATATAATTTTTAATTCAAACTTCAAAGAGTAAACATCCGCATCCGCATCCGCATCCTCATCTACTTTAAGATCCGCATCCGCATCCGCATCCGCATCCTCATCATCTTTAAGATCCGCATCCGCATCCGCATCCGCATCCGCAAAAAATAAAAAATCACCTCCGATGTCCATCACTAAATATATATATATATATATATATATATATATATATATATATATATATATATATATATATATATATATATATATATTACAAATAAATATATATATATATACATATATATATATATATATATATATATATATATATATATATATATATATATATATATATATATATATATATATATATATATAATATATATATATAGGGTGGGATGGTTTAAACCATTTGGTTTAAACCATTGGTTTAAACCATGGTTTAAACCACATAAAAAAACCAATGGTTTAAACCATAAAAAAAACCATGCATAAAATATTTAAAAAATGTATTTATTAATGGTTTTCTTTAGCATGTTGATATGGTTTTCTCAATTTTTCAATCGAAGAGTAACTGAAAGGCAATAAAAAATTTTCTGCTGATTTTATATTATTGTGAGAATATATATATATATATATATATATATATATATATATATATATATATATATATATATATATATATATTTCATATATATATATATATTTGTAAATTTAACATGTTTAAAACATGATTCTTGTTTCGAGCTCTTGAGGATTTCATTTTCTACCCATCGATGCCACATTTCAAAAGATTATAATAAAACTCATTTGTGGAGTGTGTGGCCACAGCATCAACCAAGCTAGAAGGCAATGACTGTAAACTAAGTGATGATGTTTATATTTGGAAAAATATGAATATGGAGCTAGAACAGCTTAATCCACCACTCAACAGACAAGATTTAAAACAAAAGTAAAAAGGAGGTATCATCAGGCAGTAACAGAAGCTCACTTATTGGCATATATTTTTAACCCAAGATATCAGACCACAGTACTTCCAGAGGATGAGTATTCAAAAGCAGTGGAATTTATGGAATAAAATTAAGAGCAAATTCTCCTCCATTTCATAAAAGTTACCTATTTGATGAGTCTCTGTTGTCAGCAGTGACTCCTTCATCTTGGTACAGATCTCTCAAAGAAAAATTAGATGAGAAGGTCATATATAAAATAATAAGCATATTGTCAGCAACTTAATCAACTGATAATGTTGAAAGGGTATTTTCAACTTTTGGACTTGTGCACAGCAACATTAGAAATAGGTTGGGAACAGCTAAAGCAGGGAAATTAGTTTTTTGTATAATATTCTTAATGATAATTTCAGTTTCTACTTTTTATAATGATTTACTCTCTCTCTCTCTCTCTCTCTCTCTCTCTCTCTCTCTCTCTCTCTCTCTCTCTCTCTCTCTCTCTCTCTCTCTCTCTCTCTCTCTCTCTCTCTCTCTCTCTCTCTATATATATATATATATATATATATATATATATATATATATATATATATATATATATATATATATTCTCTCTCTATATATATATTTTTATATATTTTATATATATATATATATATATATATATATATATATATATATATATATATATATATATATATATATTTTATATATATATATAAATAAATATATTTATATATATAGAAATAACAACCTTAATATATATATATATATATTATATATATATATATATATATATATAATATATATATATATATATATATATATATATATAATATATAAATATTTATAAATATATATATTTTATATAAATATATATATATATATATATATATATATATATATATATATATATATATATATATATATATATATATATATATATATATATATATATATATAAAAAAGATAAAAAAAAATCAATAAAATCAAAAAAATCATATATATATATATATTCCTAGTATTCAAATATAAAGGTAAATAAGAATTCATTTGTATATCATTATAGGTTAATTTGAATAAACTTTTCTTTATGCGTTTTTTTTTTTTTTTTTTTAAGTATAACATTTTTTTTATATAGAGTTAATATATTATAATATACCCTCTTATTTTTTACTTATGAGTTTATGTAAAAATCAATAATAATTTTATACCAGTTTACAGTTATCAAGAAAATTTGAAATTTAAGAATCTAAAGAAATTTATTAAGGAATTTTAAAATATGTGTTAGCACATGTGTATAACAGTTTCCAGTAGTGATTTTTGCCTTTAAAATCTATTAAAACCAATAAAAACTACATTAAAACCATCAAAATAGCATAAAACCCATAAAAACCAAAAAAAACATTGGTTTATTTGGTTTATTTAAAAAACAATGTTTTTTTTGATAAACCATGGTTTTTTTTCAACCCTATATATATATATATATATATATATATATATATATATATATATATATATATATATATATATATATATATATATATATATATAATAGATATATTTATATATATATATATATATATATATATATATATATATATATATATATATATATAAATATATATCACAATATACCTGCATGGAAAGGGTCAACAATCCCTATAAGTCGGTTAAAGCAAAATAGTAATTAGTTGTTCGAATTCCTCTTGCCCAAAAAGAAATTGTAGTGAATGTATTTGTGGGTGTGCCGATACAAGCGTAGTAATCTAGATTTGATGGCTGGTATGTTGGTGATTTATATATATATATATATATATATATATATATATATATATATATATATATATATATATATATATATATATAACTTTCGCTTTAAAAGGATGTTAACCGATATATATCGAACGAGCGATGTAATCGATTTTTTTCGATTATTTCAAGGCAATAGAGCGACAAGGTTGCCAATAACAGTTTTTTCTTTTTTTTAAACTAAAGGAATACCCAAGATTAAATCGCCAAGATGTCAAAGAGTCAGGGTCTCTCGGCCTCAGCGGGGGACGACGGGGGGGACTTCGTCCCCCCCTCTGTCCCACCGTCGGCTCGAGCCCCTTAAAAAAATAAATAAAAAAAAAATTAAAACAAAATTAACATATAAAAATTAACATGATATAATAAAGCAACATGTGGCAACTTTTTCTCTTCTTCTATTGGAGTTTAAGTTAACACGTCACAGTGCATGGCTAGACGATTAGAGTTCAGCGATATTTCGAAATTTATATATTTATATCTTAATATCCTTTTAAAAAAAAAATGTCTATATATATATATATATATATATATATATATATATATATATATATATATATATATATATATATATATATATATATATATATATATATATATATATATATATATATATATACATATATAAATATATATATAAATATATATAGAAAAAATATATATATATATATATATATATATATATATAT
>JABUQX010145360.1:0-17500 GCA_015478945.1 Trachelipus rathkii
CAGTGATAACGTAATGTTCTTCCAGTATTGTAGATGTGTAATATTTTCCATTAATTTCAATATTTTGAAGAGTTGCGTCTTTTCTGCCATCAAAACCTATTCTACTTACTTTTTCGAAAAATGATTTCTTCTTCTTTCTGTCGTTCTGATCTCAATTTATTTCTGTAAAGTTAAATTAATTCGTATATAAAATAGAGCACAGGAAAACTAATTTAATCAGTTGAAATTGATATTTAAATATTAATTTATAAAACATTTATTTGAAAAGCTTAGTACTTATCAATAACATTTTGCATTTTATCACTGGTTATGATTCCAAAATCTACCAGTGCAGCAGAAGCAACAGCTGCCCCAACCCTATCACTTATTTGGTACCTGAAAAATATTTATTATATATTATTCACTTAATTAATTTAGTTGTAATAGTTGCAAGTTACAAAAAGTAATTAACGAGGGAATATTGTTTCGAAATATTTTATACATACAAACTACACTTTTAAACTCTTCAATTTACCTGTCGCAAACTTCATCTAATGTTTGTAGTTTTGTTCTCTTTTGTTCACTTGTATCTTCTCCAATGTAATCAGGATCTGGATCATTATCACTTGATAATGTTTCACTCATTTCAGCATCAGATTGCTGTGTTTCTTCTTCGGGTTCTTGAAAAGAGCAACTTGGTTTTGACTTTGAGTTATCAAATTTTGAACCTTACTTGCTCTCTCATTTTCTTGAATGATCCTAGTTTTGAATTTTGTTTCAGAAGGTGTTACAGGGACTGGTTGCAAAGTGCAGTAGTCATATCTGTTTGTTTTTTTGATACTGAAATATATTTAAATTCCTTAAAATTTGGATATTATGTTTCTATAATATATGAAATTTTTTTTTCAGCTTTTACAAAATTTATGACCTACCTATCAAAAATCGTAAAAGCTTATAAAATTTAGAATGTAAAATAAAAAGGTAAAAGTTTGTGAAATTTGTAAAGTAATATAGGCACCTCATAAAACTTATAAACCTCTTCTGCCATTTACAACAAATCCTTTTTCCATTTTATGATCTTCTTCGATGTAGCAGCAGCAACCAACAGCAGCCCTTGTAGCCAACATGCTTAGCACCAACAGCAGCCTTAGCAACATAACAGCCCAGCCCTGCTGCCTTCCACTGCGCCCTTTCCACTTCTACTGCTGCCAACCAACCTTAGCTATATATATCAAATAGTTTGCAGTATCTATAAACTTTGATACGTCCAATTTAGAAATTTATCGAATTTTCTTATCATAATTCACAAGTCTATAAAATTATTTTATATGTATGATTGCTACAGATGTACTGAGGGAAGATATAGGATAAACATTGTATTTTACCCATAAATTATTTTAAATAGCTCTTCAGTTACTTCCCTTAAAACACTTTCTTTTCGGTAATCTTCAAAATAGAGACATCTGTCAATTAGGCCTACTTGCCTTAAAGTTGGAAGTCTTCCTGGTGGAAATTCTTTTGATAGCTTATAACATTCATCAATAAGATTTTCTTGTAGTCATAGCTCAAAATTATGGTATTTTAAGAATAATTAGATATATAAATAGATAAGTAGGTATTAGGTAAGTTACATTTCTGAAAATTTTGATAACAATGTAATAAAATGAAAAATATATATATTTCTGTAAATAACTTTTAAAATAAAAGTTCTATGAAAAAGTGTGATATTACAATAAAGGTTTAAAATTAAATTCTGCATCCTATGGTGTAAAGGGTTTGTTTGAAGCATGATTAGAACAAAAGTTATGGTCATTTTTATACATATGACATGAACAAATTTCGGATTTTTTGAATAATGAGACTTACCATGAGGTGGGTCGACCAAAAATGGTGACCACAAAATTTTTTTCTTTCAAAAATGTTTACATCAAGGCTGGGAGGGTTTTGTTTGGATTACCTTTAAGCCCAGACTTAATATATATATATATATATATATATATATGCTATATACTGCAGATAACAATAACATATATACATACAGCAGCTATATATGCTATAGCAACCCCTTAACAGCATATCACCATTCGTGTAGAAAATGTGATGATATGCTGCTGCTGCTGCTGCCTGCTGCTCTATATATAATCATCATCATCATCATCACAAACCTTCTTTCCCCAAGACTGGGAGATAAGGTTGCGTGGAACATGCACCGGAAACAGAAAAGGAAGTAGTAGAAGAAAGTGACGCAAGTCGAACAGTCTTTTCGCCCCTTTATACCTTTTAGTGAGAACTCGTCGCAGTCTCAAAATCCACCCTAGAGCTTCACAGGACTGCGAATGACCCTCACTATGGCATCTCGTCAATGTGGAGTTCATCCCTAGGCTCAGACTTATTTAAGACCCTAGCTCACTCAAGACTTAGTCCCTTTACATCCACTAACGATTTAATTGCACCAGCCACCTTCCTGCCATTCACAACTTTAATACTACACTCTGCATTATCCGTTCAGTTATCATTTAACATATATTCTAAAATTTAAACTCAGACACTTGTTCCAGCTGCTCACCATCTAACATAACTTCACACTGAGGACTGTCCTCACTCACAACCATAACCTTACTCTTATCTACGTTTACTTTCAAACCCCTCCTTTTACACACCCTGCCAAATCTCTCTACCAATCCTCTCAAACTCTCTTCAGATTCATCACACAAAACCAAATCATCCACATATAATAGTTAGGGCACCCTCCACTCTCTTCCATTCTCCATCATTCTAACACCATCACCTGCCACCCCCACCTCTAATTCTTTCATAACCCCATACATATACAAATTGAATAACCAAGGAGACATAACACATCCCTGCCTCACTCCGTTAATATTAAACCAATCACTTTCGACTCCATTTATTCTTACATGCTTCACTATCGTCATACATACTTTTGATTCCATTCAGAAGCCTACCAACACCATATATCACTAACACCTGCCACAGAGCTTCCCTATTAATCTATCATACGCCTGTTGCAATTCATAAAACCTAAATACAATTTATTCTTCTTCTCCCTCATTTTCTCAATCATTTGTTTCAATATAAAGATTTGATCCACACATCCTCTTCTACTTCTAAACGCACCTTGCTCTTCACCAATCAGTCCTTCAGTCACTCGACGCACTCTTTCGACCAAAATACCAGCATATATCTTCCCTACAACACTCAATAAACTAATTTCCCTATAATTCCTACAGTTACCCTTTTCCCCCTTACCCTTTTATAATGGTACTATTACTGCTCTCCTCCAGTCCCTCGGAACTATACCCTCCATAAACGCTTTGTTACACAACTTCTAAATCCAATCAATCACCATCTCGCCTCCGTTTTTGATCATTCACCAGTATTTCATCTATACCTGCAGATTTACCACTCTTCAACTTTCTCACTCTACCCATTTTGCGCGCGAGCGGTGCCGTGTAACAACTTACTCGCGTGCGCGCGGTAAATTCCCTCCCTTCATATATATATATAGCTTAATAATATATAACATATACCCTTATATATAATATATATATAATATATATATATATATATAACGTCAAAAATAAAACTATAGATGAAAATTTTCACCTCAACATAAAATATTGCAATTCTTTTTATTAAAATTGAGAAAATTCGTAAAAAATCCCTCAAATCAAATAATCTGAAAATCCCATTTTCGCTTTATAATCCACTTAAGAACATTGTTCCATATATATATATATATATATATTATATATCTTCTTATATATATATAATATAATAACCAATATACCTTATATATATATATGCTTTATATATATCTCTTTCATCATACATGATATATTAATAAAATGCTTAAAATTTTAAAAATACAGACTCGTTAATAATTTTTAACTAGTTACTGAAACTTTCAACTTCTAACGAATGAATATACATTTTGAGACTGCCTTCCAAAATTTTTCATGTCATATATATAGTATATACAGCAGCAGCAGCAGTGCCAGTGCCAATGCCGCCATCAACGCAAGGCCAGCAGCAGCAGCAGCAGCAGCCAGCAGCCTTCCATGCACGCTCCCTTCCCAGCTGCTGCTGTAGCTGCGCTATTCCTTCCTGCCTTCATGTATCCTTAATAATATGTATATATATAAAAACGATAGAGCACAATGACTTCAAGATATGAGTGAATACAAATATATAAAATATTTTATAATATTAATATATTGAACAGAATTGTTTCTAGCTGAACAATTGTCTAAATTTAAAGCCGAACAATACAAATGTATAATATAATTAAAAAATTTCATGATTTAAATATGAATAACTTTCTTTCCATGCACATTCGAAAGTTTTTATTGGATGAGTAACTGAAATTATTCCTGATTTTGAACATGAAATTAATATTATGAATGGTAAAAGTCGATCAGAACCACGGCAACACCGATTTTTATAAAAATCGCAGCATCGACTCAAATGAGTTGTAATGAAGTAGAAAAAAATCAACAAAAATGATTGACGTCTAAAGGGCAGGGTTCAATATTGAAGCCAGCAGCACCCCATTTTAGCCCCACCTAAAAATGGACATAAAATTATCAATTTTTAGACAATTTTGATGGGAAAAAAAAGCAAACGAGCTTTTTCTGACCTCCAAAATGTCGTTTTCGGGTGTTTTTTTTCTGTCTTTAGTCTTATTCCCAGCATTTTCATTTTTCAAAACGTATGTTTTTGACATTTTTAGCTTCAACTCCTACAATTTTTTTCGAAATGACTTCGAACTTGAAATAATGCATAGATGGATTTACTGAGAGCAGCAGAGAATTTTGAAATTTGAATTTTGATATTTTGAAATTTGTGCTTAGCAAAGTCGAAATTCAAAACCTACTTTTCTTTTTTTGGTTTTTAAAATGAAAATTTGCGATATTATTTTTTCTGCTCGCGCGATCAGGAGAAATATGCAGTCGGGAGGGATGTGCATATTTTTAGATACTTTCATTGTATGTGCAGTAGTTTTGGATTTGTCCTTGCAACAAATTTTCAAAAAAAAAAAAAAAAAAAAATTTAAAAAAATTCTTTCGAGTATGCATAAAAATTGTCTAAGAAAAAAAGATGAATCTCGCCCGACCATACAAGCCCTGAAAATTTGATGTTGATAGGATGATTAGAAAAAAATATATGACAAGATTTCATTTTTTCAAAAAAATGTTTTTTGAAAAAGTGAAATTTTGATTTACATATTTTTTCTAATTATTTATCCGATCAACATCAAATTTTCAGGCTTACATAGTCGGGTGAGATATTATTATTATTATTATAATTATTATTATTATTATTATTATTATTATTATTATTATTATTATTATTATTATTATTATTATTATTATTATTATTATTATATATATATATTTATCTGATTTTTCCTTTTGATTATTTACTTCGTGTGATTTACTTGTGGATGAGGGATTAGAGATGCATAGACACAGGGGTGTCGGATGCTAGTCGGATGCTCAAGCTCCGGAGTGCAGCGCACTTTGAATGGAGAGGTTTATTTCAGTAAACACCATGGGATAATTCTTGCTGAGTTTCGTCTCTCTCTGGCATAATCGCTTCGTGTTTAAGAACTCCCCGTTGTGCCTCACACAAATGACACAGTAACAATAAAAGGATAAGTGACAAATAAAATAATATAAGAGATTGGTCCCAATCTCTTCTAAGCAGTGGGGGACTCTCACCCTCCTAGTGTATTACTCTTCTTGTAGTATATCTCAATAGTTTCAGGTTTAAATTAGAGGAAGTAAGGTATAATCATAATCTAGTCAAATACATATATTGGGTAAAATATACACAGAACTTTTGTTATACACAGAATGTGGAATAATACAATAATATCAAATGCTTCCCTATCAATAAATACTCATATCATTCCCTCGATTAAAGACTAGAGAACCCTAGGAACAAAAACCTAAAACAAGAAAAAGTAATATAAAAACTATTCTAGACATTTATATCTTTAGCTGTAAAAAACACAGGTGTTATTTTATTATTATTATTATTATTATTATTATTATTATTATTATTATTATTATTATTATTATTATTATTATTATTATTATTATTATTATTATTATTATTATTATTATTATTACTTTTATTATTATTATTATTATTATTACTTTTATTATTATTATTATTTATTGTAACATATTTAAATAATAACACAAGTTGTCGTTATAATAATAAAAGTGAGTATTTATAAAACGCACCTCCAGGTTTGGTCTAACCATTACATTGCGACTATTGGTAAGGACTCGCCCGTATAAGTTTTCTGGAAAGGAAATATTCATGAAATATCGGGACACACAGGAATTAAGTTAAAAAGACTTACGTGTATATATATATATATATATATATATATATATATATAATATATATATATATATATACATATATATATATATATATATATTCTGTTATATATATATATATATATATATATATATATATATGCTGCTAGCATATGCCTTTTAAAATGCTCTAACAACAACAACAACATTATATATATATATATATAGATATATATAGGTATATATACTACATGTCTGGTATATATTATATAGTATATATATTCATATATTATTCAATGGAAATACACCTAATGATAATTTTGATTATGTTATAAAATCTTACTAAATTCTAACACTCTCTTCTTTTACACTGGTTAGTCACTAGCGTTAGCAAACACTCACCTCAACAGTATAGGTTGGGCTCCACAGGTAGAATGAAATCCTCTCGGCTTTCTTTCACCTAAGGAGTTGGTTGTTATTGAAAAGGTGCATTTCGCTGGGCGGGGCGTTAGCTATTGTGGTATAGAATTTTAGCCTTTATTTGAAAGGATTTAAGAAAAGATGATGTCATAGTAGCAAGAAACACTCCCGAACAGGAAAATGAAGGATTAACTTGTTTTCGTTTGGAAAAGGGCTTTGGCGTGAGAACTGTTGAACAAATATAAAGGAATGTCTGGTATGTCCGACAATGTGTCGCCTCGAAATATAAACAGTGCAATAGTTGCATTTGTTATATACTGACTCTAGTATTGAAATTCCCATATAGTCTCCCTTCCCGAAAATAAACTTGTTAAAGTTTTGATTAATGCAAAGCTATTGCATCTCTCATATTTCCAGAAGGTGTTTAAGGAAAAGCAAGTAAGAGTGATAAACACAAAGAGACAAATCCAGTTCTTTAACCATGGAATTCTGGTAAAGTGTTGATACAAGATGGTTAGTAGGAAAAAGGGATTTCTAATAGATTTTGGTTAATCGTCTTAGAAGAGTAAAAAGGTTTTTCCTAAATAAGTTTGGTACAAACAGAAGTTTGGATGTATAAAAAAAAATAGGATACTTTGTGTACCATGTAAGGATGTAGTTTCTTTGTCTTTAAAAGAAAAGGCATAGTCTTGAAGGTAATGCATTGTCATAGCGTTTTCCAACGTTACGGATATTTCGTACCTAAAAATTTCTAAAGGTTTTCCGAACGGATGATATTTAAACTTTCTTATCTAAGTCCGTAGACTGGTGGTTTGTAATGAGTATGTGGTATGGTTATCGTTTTCAAACATACGTAAATTTATTTATTACTTTATAGCATTTTCTAATTTCTTATCAAGTTTTCGAAGCTTGATTGATTAGTATTGGTGTTACTATATATAATTGGAACACAACAGGTTTATAACCTTTGTAGTTCTAATTTTCCTTTTACCTAAATTATTTTCAGGGTAGTTTTATTTTATTTTGCAGCTATATTGTTACATAACTACTGTAAGTGTTAGTAAAGCTTGATTATACAATTAAAATTATTAAAGCCTATGGTAACGTATCTTGGTCTTTGAACTTGTATTCGTATACCAGGTTAGGAACCATTTCTACTTTCCAAATCTAAACATTACAAAAGCGGCAAATATTTATGTTATTTTTTACGATATGCTAAGCATTAGTTTTTTATTCTTAAAGTTATTAGTAGTAACATGGTTAATCAGAAAAATAGTTCTTTAAGCATTAGTAAGCTTTAGTGAGAAAGATTATTAATATTTAACAAAGTTATTAGCAAAGATGCTGACCACCATTCTAATTACTCGTCAGTAATAAAATTGTTATATTATACTATTAATGCTAATATTAGAAATATTAATATAAAGAATGTTAATAAAAAGTTTAGTATGGTAAGCTATAACAGAATGTTAATACTATTATATTTTATTTTAAACTTAGATTATCATGCTCTAAAACTAAAACAAATTGTTAGTTGTACAAAGCAAAATTTTAGTCTAACTTTAAAGTTTAATGCTATTGACTAAAAGTACTAGAACACAGCTAGTCATTAAAAGTATTAGTGTTATCAACTAAAAATATTAGTGTTATTAACTAAGATATTGGTGCTATCAGCAAAAATATTAGTGCTATCAACTAAAAATATTAGTGTTGTTAACTAAAGGATTAGTGTTATTAACTAAAGATATTAGTGTTATTAACTAAAGATTAGTAGCATCCATAAGCACTAAATGTTAAGTGTTAGTTGTTAAGTATTAGTCACTAATTCTAGTCAAAGTGTTAAAATATTAGTTACAAAATATATACAGAAGTTAGATATTAGGATATCAATTTCTTCATAGAAACGATGGAACTATTGTTTTCTATTATTTTCTTTCTTACAAAAAGAAACTTTCTTTTTTGAAATGGTTTTTAAAATAAACATGTCAAAGTATCATAGTTAGATGTTAAGATATCAATTTCTTCATCGAAGCGATGGAACTATTGTTTTTTATTAACTATATCGCACTGGTGAAGTAAGTTTTCTTTCTTACAAAAAGAAACTTTCTTTTTTGAAATGGTTTTTTAAAACAAAAATGTTTTTAAAATATCTGGCTCCCCCTTGGAAATTAAGTGGAACCCCGGCAGGATATCGTGGTGAAAATAATAAAAACAAGTAGTGAAAAAAGAAAAAAAAAAAATTTTTTTTTTCAACATTTTGGTATCTCGGACCAAATTATCATAGACAGAGTCTATATGAAATTGATAATATCTTCTTAAAAGTAAGAATATTTTCGGAAAAAATCTTAAAAATACTAAGCTACATTACTTTTAAGACTATTCATCTATGTTTAAATTCATGCAAAAAAAAAACGCTAAGATGTGATATTTGCATCCACAAATTCTCTCATTTTTTACCACCTCAAAACAATTTGATAGACTGAGGAGAGCGAGATCTTCACTGTAGTTCTCTTATGTCTCCTGTCTCTACATCATTGTCATACTTTGAAAGCGAGGATAAGACACAGGATCTTCACTATAGTTCCTTTACGGTCTTTTCATCTCGGCTATATGTCATTCAAACATTTAAGGTTTATCAGAAGAACGTTGTGATGTCTTACAACACAATTATAAGCATAATATTTCTATAATACTAGGTGACAAGATTGTCCTAGAACTAAAGTGTATCTACTTAAAATTAAAGTTAGTCTCTAACTTTGAAGTTCTAATCCAAGCTAATGTACTTATACCTAGACTTATATAAAAAACTGTAAAGCAATTTTAGACTAAACCTACTAAAATCTGCCTTAGATATATGTTATTAGGATGTACTTTATGCGCCGGCGGCAACCTTTCATTCCTTACATCATTTTTCCGGAGCTTCCCTACGAAAATGCTCACTACGTCAGCCAAACAGGTTTTTAAATAGAACCACCACTCTATATATTTTCCTCTTAGCCAACTGGCAAGAAACTCTTGATTTTTGCCTAAACACAACTTGAAATAGCTTCGCCAGCGGCGGTAGCTAACCTGAAGTACATCTTTAAAATTGTACTTAAAACAAATAAGTAAGCAATGTACAATATAAAACAAACTATATACTAAACAAATAGATTTATACCCTTATATCCATCCAAAATTTTCGACTGAGTTTCTATATTTCATGGCTAAAGGTAGCCTCTGCCACTCGAACCAACATCTGTTGCTTGAATTTGTGACCTTGGTAAGATTGGATTGGGAAGCAATCAGAGGCTTGCTTGTCCCAATACAGCTCATTTTTCAAATGTTCTTAGAAACGTGTGGTCAAAGCTTGTGATGTGTTGCTAATGACTAGAGAAAACTCTAAATTAAGAAATGGAGTATCGGTCAAAACTACTATATATAGTAAACAGAAATAAAAACAAAGCAAAAATACAGCAGTGTTCTTTCTTAAATTGATGAGAAAGTCGGGTACCTTATCTTCATTTTACTCTAACTCTTACCAAAGGAGCACCCTGTCAGTAGCTTCGTTCCCGGTAAAAAGAGTGTTTTGAAAAAAAGATAGCGGACAATTTCTCAGCTTCCAAGATCAAACATCTTAGAACTTAAAACAACGTTTAAAATCAGTCAATTTATAGAACATATTTGTAAAAAGAAAACTTAATCCAATCTAATAGGAGGTATGCAAAAATAGAAGCGTATATCTACAATATGCAAAAATGTTTTCTTAATCCACTATAATCTAGCCTAAAAGGGGATGCGGTTGTCTAAACTCCTCTCATTATACAGCGTCTCACTTGGCATTTTGCTATAAAAAATTTGCTCCCACTGTGTCGCAAACATTCGGTCCAATCTTTCGGGGATCCTGAATCACAGTGTACTCTAATGTATTAGAGCAAAGATTAAACGAAAGCCAATAAGGTGTATATTCTGGAGCAAAACATTCACAGAAATCCCTAAAATCAATCAAATATTGGCTATATGTGCAGTTGATTGTTAATCCAGACTAGCTTAAATTTAAATGAAACAAAACTACAATCAAACTATCTACCGACCAGCAAATTCATCCTGACCTAACTACCTTTGTGCTTGACCTTGTTCATACGTTTGTCTGGCTATCACCTTCTGATCAACTGAGCTTTACCGTCCTTGCCAAAGCCTTTTTATTTGAGCTTACCTGTGCTCTTGTAAGTGCTCGAAGGGGTGTATCAGGATGATTCAGGTGTGAATTTGGATGTCTTTTACAGCTGTCGGTGCTTACCCCATCTGTCACCAGTATAACTGTCTCTGGCATCTCTAACAGACTATCTAAACCTTGGTCGAAACCTCTTGTAATCGTAGACTAGGAAGAACCTTTGGTGAGGTAAACATCGTGTAAGTAATTTGTTTCTACAGCATAATAAACAGCAAAAAATTAGATTAAAGCAAACCTAATGTTAATCAATCTTAATCCAATCTAACATCAATTACTTATTACCTGCTACTCGTCCGAGTTGAATTATTAAAAGTATGAAAAAAATGCTGTACCTGAAGAATAAAAAAATTCTTAGAAAGAGATTGTAAAACATCAAAAGAATGATTAGGCAATCTAATGTGCCTAGTCATTAGTACATCTCAAGGTAAGTGGTGTTGTTCACTTACCTATATATATATATACTTTATATATAGCCAACCAGCTATATAACAACTGCTGCTCCATAACATATATAACCAGCGCCAGCAACATATATATATATATATATATCAACAACATATAACAATAATATATATATTTTTGTTTCGGAGTATCTCCCCTCTACTTCCTTGGCGCTCTAAACGGAATATGGATAAATGGCGGATAGTAAAATAGTAGATATACCAAACGCACCCGCATATGGTGAATGGGGAAATGGGCATTAAATCTGACATCGGCACTTACGTCTAAAAGATCAGGCGGGAGAATCCGCGGCCTATACTACATGCTTCTTAAGACTTACAGTTTTTTGGACGGACTGGCGGGATGTGACTTATATGAATACTTCTACGCCCTTCTGAAGGGTTTTTTATGGAAAACTTTTGTCAAAAACTAGGACTATTTATGCTATTATCCAAATTTCTTTCTTGTTTAGGGGAAGTACTTCATCAATTTTTACTCCTTTTCTTACCTCTAAAAGCTGTTTCTTATCAACGAGGTATTCGAATAGTTAAGACTAGCATGCAACCTACATTCAAAAATTTGTCTTTGTTTGATTCTTACAATATTCAAAATTGAAGTAAATTCTCTATATTTACGGTCTTAATTTGAAAAGAAAATGAGTACTTTATCTATCTTTTCTAAACCTAAAATTGAGAAGCAAAATTTAGGACTACTTATTAAACATGGGTTTACGCATCCTGAACATCCAGAGACCTGCTTGAATGAAGGTCTTTTAAAGGAGACTTCTGGGAAACTTTCGGCCCACAAGTAACTTCCTCAAAAGGACCTGGTCATCAGAGCGTTGTTAGATAGCACCTGTCTATGGATGAACTAACATAAGTCTCTTTTACGGAGGATTACGCTTACCGTCCTGTGATCTTTCTCTCACCACATTATATAATCTTTTGGTCTTAACTTACGAAAAGAAAATAATGATTCAACTCAGACAAAACAGAATACGATTGGGTTAATGCTAGAATCATTTTATCTATTAAACCTATCATGAATTAAAAGATATTAAACTGACTGTTCTTGAACGTGCATAATGACAAAATAAAATCGTACGCAAAATGGTAAAAATTTCAAGAGATAAAAAATGTTACATTATCTATGAAAAACAGGATCAAATCTTTACTTAAAACTCATAGGACAAACTTGACTTTCCTTGGCTCCGGCCTTTCTCTCTCCAATCTCTCCACCAACTCAACTGATTTGCCTCGTTTCGAGCCTCGTAGATGGTGTCCATCACCGTTGGAAACTGTTTTGCGCTTCAAATCAGAAACTTTTCGGTACTTAGGCCATTCTGTCCCCCCTTCCCTTGGGTTTGTTGCCAGCTAGGCTTGTAACAACTTGAGATCAGCTACCTACTATCTACCAGCATGCATTTGGGGATTTATTATTGCCATGGGCGCTGGTTTACTCTGTCTCTATCCCGTCTCTAGGGTTCGTTGCCAGCTAGGCTTGTAACAACTTGAGATCAGCTTCTTGCTACCTACCAGCATGCATCTAAGGATTTATTATTGCCATGGGCGCTGGTTTACTCTGTCTCTATCCTGTCTCTTGGGTTCGTTGCCAGCTAGGCTCGTAACAACTTTGAGATCAGTTCTCCAACTACCCACCAACGTGATTACCCGTAGATTGGATGCCTTCTCGCAACTGGCGGAAATGCTTGCTATAAATGCTTTGATGGTTTCCGGGTGAATTGCCAGGAGACGTCCTGTTCCGCAATCTTTTCGACCCTAACCTTAGAGTATTTTAAGTGTTAAAATGTTACCCTGCCCTTTCTTATTTAAAAGATATTCCAGCAACCGATTTTATAAATCGTAATGTCTCTATACTGCTCATAACAGGGTAGAAAAACTTTACACACAAAATGAAAAAATAAACCAATTTCAGTCCTATCTAAATAGCTTAAAAAATAGATCCATCTCTGTTCTGCGTGTATAGGTATATCGTATACAGACAGATATTCGTATGCATTTACACACACATGCATACACATATATATATATATATATATATATATACTCTTTGCTGCTCTATAACAAGCCTGCTCCAATATATATATATACTTAACGCTGCTGCGCCAACAACATATGCTCCAACTGCTGTAACCAGCTATATATATATATATATATTTTGGGTATCAAAATTTGATAAAAATGACAGTCATTTCTGTTCTTTTTTAATTCACTAAGTGGTTTGGGATGATCGAGAAATGATTTTTTAAACAAAATTACACATCTGTGCTATAGAGGCGGAGTACACCTCTTTCTTCGGAATTCTATCTAGAATATACATAAAAGAAAATTTGATTGACAAAACATACTATTTGATCAATTTAGGTATCTTTTTAGAAGAAAGAGGACAGACTGTGCCCTTTCCGATCTTGAATTCCATCTATAAATGTACATAAAAAGTAATGAAATGGTCAGTCGCACAGATTTAAAAGCTAAACTTGCCTCTTTTTATGACAAAAAAAAATATTTACTAAAGGAATAGAACTGAGTTTTTGTTTTTCAAATGAAACAGAAATTTATTTAAAATTATTACTTAATATGTCTCATATTTGAGACTGGGACATTTTTTAATGGGAATGGCACACTCATTTAATGGGGAAGAAAGCAAACTAAATGCTGTTTTGTAGAAACCAATTTGTGTATGTGTCCTATTGCATGCACATATTGGTACCCACACACATACGTACACACACATAAGCTTTGCATAACAATGTAGTAGCCAGCAACCTTATATATATATATGCTGCTATAGCACATGTGAACAAATATATATACTGTATATAACCAACTATATCAGATCATCTTAGTTATTCTTCCCTCATGTGGTGTGATACTCATTAAATTATTCCTCTTTAATCATATCTCCCTCCTCAATCTTTCCCTCTTTGAATATAATTTCGTGCAAGGTATAAGGTATTGAAGGGTCATATCTCCTTCTTTGAGGATAGGGTCCTCTCTTGGTGTCCCTCTCTATTTCTTTAAAAGGAGATAAAGGAATTTTGGTGACATACTTGCCCCCACAAATTATCATCTTTTGGCATAGATTTATACTAACATCCATGTTCTCTAAAACGTTGGTTCCGAGCAATAGGTTCCATGGGGCATCTAGTTCGTGTATGAGGAACCGTGTTCTTTTATATTGGTCTGTTAATTTGAAATACAGTTCTATTTCTCGGTAGGGTCGTGGGTTCTCACCACTCAAACCTCTGATCCTTATTTTTGTTAATTTACACAACGCTATGGTCTTCTCTTTCCTCCCGAGTTCATTTAACGTATGACGTGTAATAAAACTGAAGGTAGAAGAGGTGTTTAAAACGATAATGGAGTTTAATCCCTCTTGTTCTTTCTTGAAAGCTAAAATAGCATTGAAAAAATACTGTTTTCCCTTCTGATTGATCTTCTCTTCCTCTTCAAGGTGATCATTGGCCGCCTGCAAATTCTCTGATTGACTCTAATTGTCTTTTATAATGGAAGTGTGCCTCTGTTTTGGCTTGGCTCCCGATGACTCAGAATTGTGAAGAGGGGAGGAGAGAGGTACTTCCTCTGTTTGCTCCGGTCTCCCTGACTGTCGATTCATCAATTCTTCGGTTCCAGCATTGCGAAGGGTGGATGAGAGAGGTACTTCCTCTGCTTGCTCCTGTCTCCTTAACAGTGGTCTCGCTTGAGCGGCATCGTACAAAGCAAAACTTCCCTTACTTCCCTTAAGCGCAAGTGGCTTGTCGGGATTGTTTTTTCCTCCTTCGGGCGCGGCTGGCCGGACAGGATCTTCGTTTATCTCTCTAGGTGCGAACGACCGTTCGGGATCTTCCTCTACCTTTTTAGGCACGGATGGCCTGTGTAGGTTAGGTTCATCTAGAATTGCAGTGGCTACTTTTGATACCTTTTCTAACAGAGATTCTATATCCATCGCTGGGTCAAACATCTTAATGATTTCATTCTTCAAACATTTACCATTTTTCATGGGAGAGACATGATTGACTATCTTCGCTACTATCATATAGTTTACTTTGTCCTTTTCGAAAGGATAGATAGGGGTTTTATCTTTTGCTTTCTCTAAGTATATTTTCATCAATTTTTCTAGTTCTCTCAAAAATGTGGAAAAAGGTGTTTGTTCTGTGCATTCAAAGGCTATGAATGCCATCAATTCTTCCTTGTAGGAATCGTTATTACCTTGGGTTGCATCTGTAGATAACAGAATTCTGGCTTTATCTGCTTGGTTACTTTCTGCTTTCGAACTTGCCATTTCGTTCTCTTTTCTTGTATGCAGAGGAAAAGGTGGAACGTCTTCTTCTTTCATTTCTTTCTCTCTTCTATTCTCTTTCGTTATTTTATTTTCTTCCTCTATCTCACTCTCTTTTTTTATCTCATTTTCTTTCTTTATTTTATTCATCTTCTCTCCCTCTCCTAACTCACACTCTCCTCCTCTTTTCTCTCTCTCTTCTTCTCCAACTCCGTTTTTCCCGGCCATTTTACCTCGCTTAAGCTATATATATGTAATATATATTTATTGGTGTTTATGGGGCTTAAAAACTAAGAGAATGAAAGAAAGAAATGAAGATGTAATATTAAAGTTTTGATGAAAAAAATTTGTGAGGACCTATGCAATCAGTGGACAGTGTGGTCTAATGACTTTGTTTTCTAATTTAAAGAAAATAATAAGATGAATCACCTCCACTTTTTTTTTTAATATTTTTAAATTAACCAAGAACCACAAAAGCTATTAAACAAATAAAAATTAACTGTGGCAATAGTTATATTTTGATTAGCTTATAATGAAAGGTTCCTTGACAATGTTAAAAAAATATAATTTAAAAGGTTTTAAACTGATTGGAGCTACTCTTAATCAAAGTCTAATTACGTTAAAACACCTATATGTAATATATACCCATATATCATCCTCACGGCCTTTAAGTATTTATGTATATCTTATATATATATATATATATATATATATATATATATATATATATATATATATATATATCCTCACTTTAATTTATTTAAAGCAAATCGCAAGTTAAAGAAAAAAAAATCTTTATAAAATTATATTGACGGGTATATAGTTTTCTCTCAAACTGATAGATCCTATTAAAAGGTATAGCAATATATGCAAAGTTGAAAATCAAAAATAGCAAGAATAGAGAAATGAGAAAAAAAAAACAATTGCTTAATACATTGCTTCGTTTCTTCAAGGGCATTCGTTCGATTCATACGCCCGCGCGTATCATGCATCTGTAACCGTTCGGTTCAAGCAGGTGTGAAAGGGTCACGTGCCAATATGAGTCAACCCAACTCTGTGTGCATGCGGCACACCCTCACTGTACGTGTCTATATTCGTATACACGTATGGTTGGTATATTAGTATATATATATATATTATATATAATAACCTTAACATATATACCTGCTCTGCTATATACCTTAACAATATATATATATATATATACAAATCCTATATATACTGTATATGCTGCTGCCTGGGAGGTAACTATGCATATATATATATATATATATATATAACCTTAATTATATATATATATATAGTAAGTTATAGAAATTAGAATCAAAAAGAAAATTGTACTCTATAAAAAAAATGCTAATGGAATTAATTCCTTCTATGTACCCATGATTAGAAACATATATTTATATATATATATTTGGCGCTGCTGCTGCGAAAACGGACAGCTGCGGCAACCAGCGCTGCCCGCTGGCAGCAGCCAGCGCGCCGCTGCGCTGCTGCTGCTGCTGCTGCGCTGCTGCTGCTGCTGCTGTATATGTTGCTGTTGCGCTGCCACATGCTCATATATGTATATCAACTTTGTTACCGTATGAGGACTACTATCGAGAATGGGGTTTCTTCCCTCCAATCTCCGTGCAATTTTTTCTCCCCCGTTTTCTCGCTTGGAGAACAGCAACTGCAGCTTGGTGATTGTTCTTTGTGGATGCAGTTTGTTGTCGTTTTTGTATGTTCTCGCGGAGTTTGTTTAAGTTTGTTCTTTACTTACGCCCACGATACACACACACTATTTCCT
>JABUQX010145361.1:0-14158 GCA_015478945.1 Trachelipus rathkii
TAACTACCAAGTTATAATCAGATAGCTTTGACACAGTAACACTACCAATTTAACTTTTAAAGTTGGTACAGTAGTTGTTCAGTGTCTGGCGGCTATTATGGCTTTTTGCCCTTTTTACTTTATTAAAAAATCATTCATAAATTATGAATCATAATACATCTCTGAAAATAAATGTAACAAGAACTACTAAGAAAATACAAAATTATTACATATTATTACAAAGTATTACATACATTTTAATATTAACTGATTTAAGCTAAATGAAAATAAAATTAGGTAGTTATCCCTCGTTTTTAGTTTGTACTGTTGCCTCTTCAATTTGTGTCGTCTGCTACCTCTGCTCTCATCAGTATTTAAAGTTTAATACTCTAAAGTTGTAACACAGAAACGTAAAAGTTTCCCCATTTTCAGGACAGCCTTTTCCTTGTAGGTTCATACACATTACCACCTGCACTAAAGTCTCTTTCACTCTCAACAGATGACGATGGTGCACTTAAATACTTTGAAGCTAAATTGCTAAAAATTGGTTAAGTTTAATGTGTCTTTTTCCACCAACAAAATGTTTCATCACTTCTTTGCAGTGGTGGTAGAGGTATAAGATTGTTTGTTTTTTGTGTTCCCTTAGGTGTGATGTGTTGTGTTATGCTGTGTAAAATGGAAGATGATGATGATATCTGGTGTCTTCAGTTGTGAGATGGTAGTGCGAAGATGAGGTTTGATGGAAGTTCATAGGGAGGTTCTACAACTGAGGAGCAAGAGTGTTGCTATGGTGACCAGACGACTCTGTCAGCTGGTAGTGGTGAAGTGAATAAGCGAGTGTTCCTGGCTCGTTGATATCTCTGTGCTTTCTTGTTAATACATTTTTTATATTTTCATTTCAGTTAGTAACAAACTCTTGAATAAGATCGGTAAATGTAAATGTAGCCCCTCCCTCTGGATAATACCTGTGTATCATCCTTGGTAGTTTAGGTCTGGGTGCGCACTTAGGTCTGGCTAGTGTTCAGGGTAGTAGGGTGAGTTTCATAGGTGTGGCTGGCTAAGTATTGAGTTAGACAATTTTAGCCAAATTCATGTAAATAAAAAAATAGGTACCTTCTGGCTACCTAGTTACAAGAGAATTGTTTTGGTTCATTCTAAAGAAGAAATTAAGGTTACAGAATTATCATCAGAAAGGAACATCAGGGTGAGTCAGGAGTTTGTTTTTGTATTTGGTATTGTGTTAGGCTACTATTGGGTTAACTCTCATATATATATATATATATATATTGTAATATCCCAAAATTTTCTCCTTTACAGACACAATCTAAATAATCAAGGATATTACAAATAAGAATTTTTCCAGCATTTTGATAGTTTACGACGTGGATCATTTACTGGTTTATTGGGTTTATCAAATGTCATCCACTATTCACTTACTTCTCCAAATAAGTTAATTACCACATTCAAGAGGATTTTTGAGATTCTTCTAAACGTATGTATAAAGAGATGGTAGAATTGTGTTTTGTTTGCATTTTTAATTAAGGCTTATGGTTTTATTATTATTGTTTTTAGAATCTGTGAGTACGCACGAGTCAATATTCTCCATGGTCCCCGGCTACTGTTAAATTTCTGCTGTATATCAGACAGTTCCCTAAGCCTGGGTGTGATACCAATTAGTACTCTACTCTACTTCTTCCAAACGCAACCTCTGATAGACAGAGGTAACAATTATTTCACTATTTTTTTAATAAGATATTCCTATATATAAAGGATGGAATAATTAGAATTCTTGTTCTAATTTAGGTTTTGGTTCGGGATTCCAATTTTGGGTAGGAGATTCAAACGATCTCCTGAAGTTGAAGATCTCATTCCGATTCTGGGTAGGAGAGTCAACCGATCTCCTGCAGTTGCAGATATCATTCTCATCGCGTCCACAAGTTTGTCCTGAAGATTCATCTATTAAAGCCCGAAAAGCACCTCTTCTCTATAAGTCTATAAGACTCAATATTTATTTTGGGAAGATATAAAAGACAAATCCCCATAAACAATTATTAACGTTATAATAAATAAAGACAGTTTTAGTGTATAACGTAATAGACCTTAATGTGTAGTTATAAGTTCTTTGTGATTTTTTAACGTCCAGTGAATTATTAATTAAGAAAGAGTTGTGATATGTAAATATTTAAGGTACACTACTTTCCAAAAAAAAAGTAGATCTCTGGGCTGGAAATACCAGTATATTTGTATATTACTATTAATTTTAAATAATAAATAAAGGAAATCTTTTATAACGCATGATAAAAAATTTATCCGCTATCTGCATGTAAACATATTTGCTATTTGCATTGAAACTCTACCACTATCCGCACGCACACTTACCGCTGTCCGCATGCAAATATATCCGCTATCCGCATGTAAACATATTTGCTATTCGCATTGAAAGCTTACCACTATTCGCATGAAAATTTATCCGCTTTTCGCATTCAAACATCTTTGCTGTTCGCATTAAAATTTCTTTTTTTACCCACATTCGAAGATAAGATAACCGATCTTATCAGCTAAAGTATCGGTATCGTTCGACATGTAGCGTTACCGCGATTATTTGTACTAAACAAGTATCGGTATCGGTCGGCACCAGTAGTTGCCGCGATTATCGGTAGTAAAAACGTATCAGTATCAGACTAAATATACATATAACAATAAAAACAGGGTTCACACTGAAATTTTGAATTTGAATTCCCTGACCAAATCCCGAAATTTTCCCTGACCATCGTGTTCGTTATTTTTGGCGTATAAAATATCTATTAATCATTATTGCAGCCTATTTACTCAGTTCATACAATAAATTATTGAAAATTTACTTTAGAAACTGTTCATCATCATGGATGAATTTAAAAAAATTTTTTTTTTTTTAGTAATCAGGCTATACCTTCCCCATAGCCATCCAACGCACTCCTTTTTTATATTTTCCAAAAGTAAACAGTTTTATTTATACAAAAAGAAAATAAATTAAAAGCTTACATTAATAGCATAGGTGAATAACGTCCACTGTGATCACAAAAGTTCTAAATGGGGAGATTTAGGTTAACTTTTTCTTCTCAAGCATCTGAATTTTGATTTTATAGCGTCTTCTTCTGTCAAAGCTTTCAGTTTTAACATCTTTCTCTGCTCTTCAAGTTTATAGATCTGTATGGATAATTTTCTTTTTTCAACCTTTTTATTCTCTTCTTCTTTTTGGTTGTTTTGACTCTTTGAGATGTTCTTTATATCTCCTATGGGCAGCTCTTAAATTTGTCAACATTTTTTGAGTGATAGGAACTTTATGAATACTTTCATGAGATCTTATAGCATGTTCTTTCAGATTCTCCACTAAAATTGCTTAATTTATAGAAAACCCTCCTTCCACTGTTGCATTTCCATGCGAAAATATCAGTCCTAATTTAATAATTTGCCACAATTCCACATAACATTGATTCCCAGGTACTATAGAAGAAAAAAACTAATCAAGTCTCTTAGAAAGACAATCACCATCCAAAAATATTTTGAATTTTAATTCAAGGGTAGAATGAGCTTCACTGCAAAGTAGAGGTGTGCTTTTGCTTTCTAGAAATATAGACAAGTTCATGGTTAATCACATATTTACATTTCATTGGCCTCATTTTAAAATTTGAAAGCTACTGCACTATCTGGAAACATTAATTTAAATGTTTCCCTATATCTACACGAGTTTAAAGACATTTTATCATCCACCACCTTTAATGCCCATAGTATTTCAGATCTTGTAACATCATCTTTAATGCAAAAAGATGAAACTGATTTTTGGTTGGTTATTAATAGAACACTCAGGGTCATTTACAATCGGTTGAATATGAATTAGAAGTTGATGGAATGGCATAATTTTCAGTGCACACACTTTCACTAATATTTGGATTATTAAAACATGTAACAAAAACTTTTCAATGATGGTTGGTCCTGCTGAGTTTTGATTAAATTCAAATGAGTTCCCCTCTTGAATGTGAAACTTCGGCTTGGCGTCCCATGTTTAGATAGATCAAAGTTCTTTACATACTTTACAGTATGCCTTGAACTATCAGGTCCTTTACACAACACCTGATAAACTGTAGGTTCAGTTTGACGCCCACCACTGGTCGTTAAAGTTAGTTTTTGTTTGAAGTCATTTTTATAAGTAAATAATAAATACCTTCAACTGCACAAAAATCCAAATCACCTCGATCACAAACCTCAAAAAAAAAAACCTCAAAAGTATAAATCCATAAAAAGATATAAACAGATTAAGTCATAAGTCATACAGTCTAAAACACATCCATATACCAATTACCTTCAATCGAAAGGATGAACTTGGAACAACCTCTACGATCAGAATGGGAAGAATAGTAGGTAATAGTGAACTAAAAATAGAAAGAAACAGGATAGAAGTAGATTTATGAATTGTCATTCCTCGCCCATCCTTTTCATTCACTTATCATATACATCTCTTATTCCACAATTATACAGTAAGGAAAAAAAATATATCAAAAATATGCAACTTGGTCCATGGATCATCCTTCATATGTTTTGAAATTTTAAAATTTCCCTGACTTTTTTGGAATTTCCCTGACTTTCAGCATATCTTAAAACGTTTCCCTGACTTTCCCTGACCAATTTTTTTTTCCCTGACTTTCCAGAAAGTGTGAACCCTGAAAAAGTAAATATATATATATAAATATATATCTATACAATTATATAGGGCCATAAAACTATCTATTAATTTTCTTTATTATATTAAATGCTGATCAATGATTGGTGTTTCCTTGACCATTTCACCAATTTCTTTCAATATTATTACTTATGAGTTGGAGTTTTCATGTCGTAAAGTAAAATAAACAGTCTATATAATAGGTAAATAATTTCCTTCTTTTGTCCAATTTTTGTTTCTTTATTTGATTAATATTTTTCTAACCCTTTGTTTATAATTTTTTTTCATATGAAATCTGTGTGGAGTATTCTTTTGTGAAGGATACAGGAGAAGAGAGAAAGACGAATTTATTAAACCAAAAATCCAACTTTAAGAAAGAGCAGCACAATAATTCATGGTAGTTTCTTGAAGAGCTGTTATTGTAATACATCAGACTCTTGGGAAAAGGGCAGATTTCTATTCTTCCAGTATTTCTAGTAAGTTTTCTTTCTTACATAATTCTTATATTTTTCCTTTATTATTTTTTGTATTAATTAAATCCATCCCATTTCTCTTATCAACATACAACACATTTTTTTTTATAACATTTGGTAGCAGAGCGTAGTTCTCTATTTCTTTGAGAAGCTGCCTATTACGTGTCTGCTGCCTTTCTTTTTCTTCTTTCTTTCTCTATATTCCGTTATAATTTCTGTTTATAGTTGTTTCATATTTTTATCATCGATTGAATATTTTACGACGTACTGCTTCCTAATTTCAAAAATTCTTTTCTAAATCTACATACATAAACATCATTGTAGAAACACAATTTGTGAACTTCCAATTCAAGTTAATTACCTTCCAATTCCCTAATTTAACACAGTATTGTAATAAAAAGTTCGAAATATGACCGAAAATAAGGATTCACTTGCGAGCTGCGCGAGCGACGAGGCGAAAGTTACAATTAATGAAAATCACTTATCCACATTTATCACATCGGATTTATCAAGTTTGATGGCTAATCAACCACCGAGCTTGATGACATCTGAAAGCGTCGTCCATATACCATCCCCCTTTGCGTCTACTGAGTCTTCGGGGGTGTTGAACGTAAATCCAGCACACTCGATAGGCTCAGTACCCTCCTCTTTTACGACGTCTCCTACGGTGACGGTTACTGTGTCCACATTGAATTCACCAGGAAGAATTGCAATAACAAGTCCATATCTTGGTGGTGTGCAGCCAGGAATATATGTATATCAACAGCCCATTCCGTCCGCCCCGTTTGTACCTTATCAGACAGTTCCATTGTCTGTGGGAAATTTTCAGCACCAACCACCTAAACAAAACCTACAGTCACAAGAACAAGAAAACAATGTTTTGCTGTTAAAAATTTTAGAACAAAACCAACAGATATTAGGAGTACTTACTCAACTAATTAATATTGTTCTAACAACAACTCAACGAGAGTCTCGAACAGCTACTGACCATACTGGCAATGTCACTAGCCATAAAAAGTACCATCATGTAACTACAAATCCACAAAGACCTCCACAACAATCATGGTCGTCCAGGGGTAATAAACCTCCTCATTGTACCTACTGTAAGAAAACAGGACATGATATCCGGAAATGTAGAGCACGTCCTTTTTGCAGTTTTTGTAAAAAGCGAGGACATTTGTATACCGCTTGCTATACTCGACAGAATAAATGTGTGCACTGTAAGCAACAGGGACATATAATAAATGACTGCTCGCAAAGAAAACAAAAGACACCATATTATGATAACAATGAATGTCCGATATGTACCGGCAAACATTTGGGAATAGAATGCCCACAGTGGTTAGCTAAAAATTCTTCTAAAGATCTTACAAATGTTAAAAGTTCCTTAAGATCTGATCCATCTCTAGAATCCCCTCCAGTACAATCTTCAAATGAAGAGGGACTGAATGAAGTGAACAATGCACAGGAGATTAATAAATTAACTGTTATTAAACAGGATAACTCACTAAATCATCAAACAAGTATAAATCCTTCTCTACCTTCTAATAATAATAATAACCAGGATACTTCAGAAGGCACAAAGCCAATACATAATAAATCAACTTCTACGGTCCACAGAGATCCTCTATCTTCTACGATGATCCCCAAAGATCCTCAAATTTCAAATATTGCGATCCCCAAAGATCCTCCAAACTCTCTAAATTCAAATATTACGATTCCAAGGGATACTCCAAACTGTATAAAGTCAAATGGTACGATATACCGTGATTCACCGAAATCAACTTCTATTCACAATAATGTTCCGCATTTTAATTTAATAACTCCCAGTAATCCTCCACATTCCATGATACAGAGAGATTCTCCAAATTCTATTCAAGCCCCTCCTAATTTAATTTTTCAAAGGCCTAGTTGGATCATCCCAGAAAAACTAAAAAAAATAAAACTCAATCGGATGGTTTAAATACTGCCAAAATGTCTCCAGAACTTTCTATTTCTACTGCTTCTGATCCCAATCAAGTGGGAACCATTCTCAGTATGCCCCATCTTTCTCTACAAACTGCTGTATCTAACAGTACAAAAATGACAACTGTGCAGAGAAAAAGATAAATGCAAGTGATGATAGTGAGTTGTCGCCAATGGAGAAAGCCATGATCGAATGGGACAAGTGGCATCCACAAAAGCATCCACCAAAGAAGAAACGCTAATTCCCACTCACCTCCTTTCCCTGTGAGTGGTAGTCCTAAAATAAGATAAGACGCTTTCCGAGTTTCACTGACATGGAGCCACCTATAATTATGATTGAGGTATCCGGGTATGTCCTTTAATGTGCTATGGATACAACTGCGCATTTTTGGAATGAATGGATGTAATGGTAGAAGATTAGTGACGATAGAAATATATTGGAAAATGATACAATATTTCGAAGAAAAAAAAAATGTAAATAAATTATTGAAAATTTCGAGACAAATGTAAATAAATAATGTGAGTAACCTGTAAATATATTAGAAAATGATAGAATATATTAGAAAATGAGAAAATGATAAAGTATTCCGAAAAGGAATGTAATTGACTTATAAATATATTAGAAAATTATAAAATATATTGGAAAATGAGAAAATGATTAAGTATTTCGAAAAGAATGTAATTGAATTATAAGAAAATTTGTCTTCACGTAAAGTATTTGTGAGACAAAAGTAAATAAATCAGGAAAATCTGTAATTAATAAAATTACCAGTGAAATAAAATTAAATGAAAAATAAACCTCCTGTGTACATTGTTTGACATCCTTTTTCGTTGCGCATACGATGACCGGCAGTGAGCCACCGCGCATTTATTAGCGTTTAAGATTTATGGACCCGTCCTCCTATACACTTTCCATTTTTACGTACCTGCCTGATTCTGAACCAATACCGGTGGCCTCCACAACTAATGTCACTGGTGTACCGTTTGTCTCCAGTCCTCCCCCTTTTAAGAAGACCAATGTGTGGGAGGTGTTCTCTATTAGTTATTGCCAATGAACCATCTATTAAATAACAGAGGTTCCTATGTCCCTATAAGCTCCAATCTGCTTGATGGGAAATCCTTTGATCCCACTTTCATATATGCCAAAACAGTCGGAAGCAACACTGGCAAGAGATTAATACAGCCACCCTATTCTCCAGTTTTATAACAGATGAACTTTGATAGTTTGATTATTTTCGAAATCATGAACGGTGATACAGGGTTCAGAATAGAGCATTTAAAGTACTTTACACATTCCATTATTAGTTCTAGTTGGTCAGTTTTCAGTTTTTCTTTTCAGTTCTTTCGTTCCTAAACCTCCACTCTTTTTTTCCGTCATGGTTACGATAGGTGGGGAGGAATGTAATATCCCAAAATTTTCTCCTTTACATATACAATCTAAATAATCAAGGATATTACAAATAAGAATTTTTCCAGCATTTTGATAGTTTACGACGTGGATCATTTATTGGTTTATCGGGTTTATTGAATGTCATCCACTATTCACTTACTTCTCCAAATAAGTTAATTACCACATTCAAGAGGATTTTTGAGATTCTTCTAAACGTATGTATAAAGAGATGGTAGAATTGTGTTTTAGTTTACATTTTTTTTAAGGCTTATAGTTTTATTATTATTGTTTTTAGAATCTGTGAGTACGCATGAATCAATATTCACTCCATGGTTCCCGGCTACTTTTAAATTTCTGCTGCCTATATCAGTCAGTTCCCTAAGCCTGGGTGTGATACCAATTAGTACTCTACTCTACTTCTTTCCAAACGCAACCTCTGATAGACAGAGGTAACAATTATTTCACTATTTTTTTAATAAGATATTCCTATATATAAAGCATAGAATAATTAGAATTCTTGTTCTAATTTAGGTTTTGGTTCAGGATTCCAATTTTGGGTAGGAGATTCAAACGATCTCCTGAAGTTGAAGATCTCATTCCGATTCTGGGTAGGAGAGTCAACCGATCTCCTGCAGTTGCAGATATCATTCTCATCGCGTCCACAAGTTTGTCCTGAAGATTCATCTATTAAAGCCCGAAAAGCACCTCTTCTCTATAAGTCTATAAGACTCGATATTTATTTTGGGAAGATATAAAAGACAAATCCCCATAAACAATTATTAACGTTATAATAAATAAAGACAGTTTTAGTGTATAACGTAATAGACCTTAATGTGTAGTTATAAGTTCTTTGTGATTTTTTAACGTCCAGTGAATTATTAATTAAGAAAGTTGTGATATGTAAATATTTAAGGTACACTACTTTCCAAAAAAAAAGTAGATATCTGGGCTGGAAATACCAGTATATTTGTATATATTGAAATTACAGCTGGAAATACCAGCATATTTATATATTACTATTAATTTTAAATAATAAATAAAGGAAATCTTTTATAAATAAAAATAGATACTCATATTAAATTGGTTGTCCGCATGCAAATATATCCGCTATCCGCATGTAAACATATTTGCTATTCGCATTAAAAGCTTACCATTGTCCGCATGCAAATATATCTGCTATCCGCATGTAAACATATTTGCTATTTGCATTGAAAGCTTACCACTATTCGCATGAAAATTTATCCGCTTTTCGCATTCAAACATCTTTGCTGTTCGCATTAAAATTTCTTTTTTTACCCACATTCGAAGATAAGATAGCCGATCTTATCAGCTAAAGTATCGGTATCGTTTGACACGTAGCGTTACCGCGATTATTTGTACTAAACAAGTATCGGTATCGGTCGGCACCGGTAGTTGCCGCGATTATCGGTAGTAAAAACGTATCGGTATCGGACTAAATATAAATATAACAATAAAAAGCAAATATATCTATACAATTATATAGGGCCATAAAACTATTTATTAATTTTCTTTATTATATTAAATGCTGATCAATGATTGGTGTTTCCTTGACCATTTCACCAATTTCTTTCAATATTATTACTTATGAGTTGGAGTTTTCATGTCGTAAAGTAAAATAAACAGAGTCTATATAATAGGTAAATAATTTCCTTCTTTTGTCCAATTTTTGTTTCTTTATTTGATTAATATTTTTCTAACCCTTTGTTTATAATTTTTTTTCATATGAAATCTGTGTGGAGTATTCTTTTGTGAAGGATACAGGAGAAGAGAGAAAGACGAATTTATTAAACCAAAAATCCAACTTTAAGAAAGAGCAGCACAATAATTCATGGTAGTTTCTTGAAGAGCTGTTATTGTAACACATCAGACTCTTGGGAAAAGGGCAGATTTCTATTCTTCCAGTATTTATTCTTTCTTTCTTACACTTCTTATATTTTCTTTTATTTTTTGTATTAATTGGTACATCCCATTTCTTATCAACACACAACACATTTTTTTATATATATATACTCCTGCTGCTGCTGCTTATGCTGCTATGCTATGCTATGCTGCTGCTGCTGCTGCTGTATGCTGCTGCTGCTGCTGCTGCTCATAACGTGATATGCTGCTGCTGCTGCTGCTGCTGCTGCTGCTTGCCTTGCTATATATATATGTAATGATCATTTTCATTTTTAATTTTTATGCAAAAAAGTTGATTAAACCGGTTGCCATTACTCTAAAAAATATTATCAGTTTTGTCAACGTGTTGCTGGCACACAATCAATCTAGGTATGTTTGGTTTGGGGCAACAACGATCAATCAAAGGTTAGGTCTAGTGTGCGACTTTAAGTGGCAGGTTAGGATTCAGGAATGATTGGAAAGAACTTACCGATGCGTGACATCCATCTAGGTTAGGTTCGTTTGGTGCAGCGACGATCAATCGTTGAGCCTAATTGTGCGACTTTCAAGTTTAGGCTAGGATAAGTGTGGTTAGGTAGACACTGATTTAAAATATATATATATATATATATATATATATTCATAACAACTATGCCACTGCTGCTGCTATATATATAGCTATATCATATATATATATATATACCGTCAAATGGGGGAAAACTGGTTTCAGTGGGTAAAACTGGTAAGTTTAGAAAATCTGCTAAATTTTCATAATGGCAACCATTATGAAATTGGGGAAAGATTTTCGGTGGGGTAAAACCTTTTGCTTATTATTTACAAGTAAATCCAATAAATTACAACTATAGTTCAAAAAAATTTCCCACCCATTGTAAAAAATTTTTTTTTGAAAAACTGCAAAAAAAAAGTTGTCTGCATAATCTTTATGACTGAAGCCACCATCATTGCGCATTAACAGCATATAAAAAGTTGTAAAATTAAGTTTCCATCAGGGTTGGCACTGATTAAATCAAATTGATTTAATCAGTTGATTAAATCGACTGATTTTATGAAAAAATCATGATTTTTTTTATTTTTTAGGCAAATTTTTTTTCCCTAAATTAATACTTATTACAAGTTATCACCTGATTAATGATAAGTATATTTCATCTATATAATAAGCAAATTCATCAATGTAGTTTCAAATCATTTTCAATTAAGGAATAAAAATTAGATTACTCAGATAGTATACAGTATATAATTTAAATAACTTAATTAAAATAAATAATAATTATAACTTACTAAACTTATTATTAATGAGGTAATAATTGGGATTTACTAATTTTATCAAAATAATAATTAAAAAGGCAATTTGTGCCTAAAAAAATCAAAGATATCAAAAAATCCAAAAAATCATTGATTTTTTGATTATTTTTGATTTTTTAAGAAATATTTTTTTTTCTAAATCAATAATTATTCCTAGTTATCACCTGATTAATGGTAAGTATATTACATCTATATAATAAGCAAATTCATCAATGTAGTTTCAAATCATTTTCAATAAAGAAATAAATAAGAAACAAGATGTACAGTGTACAGTATATATAGCTATATATAATTTAAATAACTTAATTAAACTAGATAATAATTATACTTACTAAACTTATTAATTAGGTAATAATTAGGATTGTTTACTAATTTTATCAAAATATTAAAAAGAACATTTATTTTTTTGGAAAATTAAAAAATCAAAAAAAAAAAAAAAAATCACCAACCCTGGTTTCCATGCATGTAATTGTATTTAGTGATATTATTTTTCAAGTTATTAAGTGGTTTCACTTTTGGGGTAAAACTGGTAACAGGGTAAAACTGGTAACTATATTTTCATGTATAAATATTTTTTTTTTTTTTTTAAATTTATTGTATAAATATAAGTATAAATACGTAGGTATGTATTATATTACTGTATATTATATATTACATTGTGGTAATTATGCATGTAAAAAAATAGGCCAAACTTTACATTAGTGTACGCCATTCTGAGAACTACGATACCTACAAGAGAAAACCAATTGCATATTTGGAATCAGCATAAAAAGCTTTTTACCGGAATGTTAAAAAAATTTTTTGAAATATTTACGTTTAAAACATTTTACTTTCCTTTTCTAGTAACTTCAAGAAATTTAGGAAATTATTATTATTAGGTTAGGTTAGATTAAAGTTTGGTTAGGTTAGGTAAGGTAACATTAAGCTAGGTTAGGTTTGGTAGGTTGGGAAGGTAACATTAAGTTAGGTTACATTAGGTTTTTTGTTATTGCGTTTTACGGTTTCAGTTCATTATACTATTCTCCTTCTATGTTGGTTTTTATAATTTACAATTACATTTACATTTTTAATTTTTTTTTTTTACATTTCAGTAATAAGCTTTATACGCAGATTCTAAATATGTAATTGGTTTTCTTGTAAGTAACATAGTTCTCGAAATATCGTCGTACACTAATGTAAAGTTTTACCAAAAAATATGATGCTCAGTTATGCAAGTAAAGCTTAATGTTTTTTTTTACCCAAATTTATTTTCAACACGTTTTTTGGTGTACATATTTTTATTAGTAGTATGTTCCAAAAATATGAAATAAAAATTAAATTACACATTTTTAACCGATAATGCACCTACAAGTTTTTACCCCCAAAAAAAAGTACCACAATAGCCTTAACTTTACCTTTAAAATATTTATTTTCACATTTTAATATTTTTTTATTCTATAACACATTTAGAAGGTTTCACCGTAAATTTAGCATGGGTTAACTTGAAGCTTTGATTTTAAAAAAAAAAAAAAAAAAAAAAAAAAAAAAACTATTTTACCAGTTTTCCCCTACTTGACAACCTGTAGCCATTAACCTTAACATGCCAACATAACCTCCCAACTGCTCTTTGCTGCCCATATACCACCTTAGCAACTTGCTGCTCCCAGCCTGCTGCTGCTACTGCTACTGCTGCTGCTTAAACTGAAATTTTTGGTTCCAGCCGGAACCGAACTCCGGAACTTTCCGGAACCTTGGAAAAAGTTCCGGCCGAACGAACGACTTTGTAACACCTTACATAACTGCGTTTCCAAGCAGGCCCGCCGGTTTGAGCGCACATGCATCGTTCAGACCCGTTTGCGCACTTCACGTCACGTAACGTCACAGTCGGGCGCCCGTTGTTAAATCCACTAATTTGCGAATTAATAAGCGGGCGGGCTGAGCTTTGAGAAGAATACTTTGTTCGCTCATCTTTTACAAAACATGTTGGAAATGGCTTGCCAAAAATTTTTTAATATTCCAGTTAACTTTTTTATATTAGGATACTAATATATCGTATCATTTCATAAAATAGATACATATATAAGAGTATTGTTTACAATTGCCAGCTGATCAAATTCAAATTCAGGTACTCGTATTTCCTGTTCTCTGATTGGTTAATATTATTTTTCAATTTGGCGTTTCGAGTCGTTTTGCACGGGGAGCTTCCGGGACTTCTGGAAGCACTTGCGCAAAAACTTACGATTAACAGGAGTGGAGTGCTCTCTAGAAGTATCTTTTCATCTTGTCCTTATCCCATACTGTGAGAGTTCTTAGTTCTGTAAGCCCAAGAGGCCCCAGAAACTGAATAATTTATCAAGTAAAAAAGTTAGTATACTTATAGCTGCGTTTCCAGAAACACAGTGCAAATAGGCACGAGCTCTTCGGTGAAAAAAAAGTACATATATCCCTATGTAT